>PVIC010040500.1:0-16653 GCA_004025085.1 Thryonomys swinderianus
TCTAGAGTGGAGGTGGCGGCGGCTGAGGGAGGCTAATTTCTGTCCTATGTTGCTCAGACAACTTGTGACATGTATGCACTCAGCAGCTCAGGCAAGTGGTCATACATGTACCTACACAGATGTGCACACACATACATGTATCGTTCTTTCTCTAAGAGGAACTCTGGGACCGCGGCAAATGTCACATGTCCAGATGTCTTCCTTCTTGCCTGCAGGAAGGACAGACAGAGCCAGCCAGCACTGACAGTGGACACTTCGGCAGGCTGGGCCCTGAGCCTGGCCCTTCCAGCGGGGGCCCAGAGGGGAGGCGGGGGGGTGACGCGCACCTGGACCAGGGTGTCCCTGTGGCGCCGGCTCCTCTCTGCCATGGCGGCCCGGCCCCGCAGGTACTTCTCCCGGTGGGCGAGGACCTCGGAGGCCAAGGGGGAGGCCCGGCCGCGGAAGGCCTCCAGGCTGGGCACGGGGCGTGGCGGCAAGGCCAGCAGCTTCTCGTCTCTGAGGTCCCGCTGCGAGACGGGAACGCCGAACTGCCGGCTCAGGTCTCTGATCATGGCAGAGGAGGGCAGCAGGTCTCTGACGACCACATCCCGGAGCCGGGCGCTGCTGCGGCAGATGCTGTGGATCCTGGAGGGAACAGCGTCCCCGTCTGCAGGAGGCTGGGGAGCTCCGCGTGGCGGAGAGCAGCTTCCAGGCAGCTGTGCCCCCGGCTGGCAAGGCCACCCGGGTCTGCGCCGAGGACCCCTCATGGCTGGCCTTGTCCCTCATCGCCCTCACCCCAGCGTGCAGCAGCCCTGACTGGCTGCTGTGAGGGGCGGGGGGGGGGGGCGGTGTGCACTCAGCCTCAATCCGAGCCCAGCTGGAGGCCCCTCCCCACCTTCCAAAGGCCCTTCTGGTTCCTGGTGTTGGGGGGCAGGTCTGTGATCCCAGCACTTTGGGAGGCTGAGACGGGAAGACGCTGAGTTTGAGGCCGGTCTAGGCAATTTAAACAAGACACTGTCTCAAAAGAAAAATAACACAAAAGGCTGGGGATGCACTTTAGGGCGAAGGCCCTCGGTTCAGTCCCCAGTACCACATAAAAAACTGAAGCAGGCTGGAGATTTAGCTCAGTGGTTCCGGCACCTGCCTCACAATAGCAAGGTCCTGAGTTTGATCCCAGTAACCACATACCACAGTGCCGGGTGTGGTGGCTCACGCCTGTAATCCCAGCACTCGGGAGGCAGAGGCAGAAGGATTGCTGAGTTCCAGGCTTGCCTGGGCTACATAGTGAGCTCAGGGCCAGCCTGAACTACAAAGTGAGACCCTGTCTCAAAAAAAAAACAAAAACAAAAAAACCCAACAAAAAAACCCCTGAAGCAAACCAAAAGAACTAAAAACACCTCCTGCTTGGCGCTTCACCCAGGCCTAGCATGGCAGCCCAGGCGCACACGGACACTGACCAGCACCCGTGCTCTGAGCCCACCACTCCCGCAGTCCGGGGTGAGGCAGATTCCTGGGGGTGGCTCTCGCTTCTCATCTGATTTCTCCATTTCTGTTCCTCAGCTTTCTGGCAGGAATAAAGCCACAGTGAGGGCGGCTCCCCCTTGCAAGGAATAAACATCTTTTCTCTCTCTCCCTGACACTGTGTCCAGCAACTTCCCATTGCGGGACCAGCACAGGGTCTCGGCATCCCCTGACGTCCAGGCTCAGGACGCCCCAACACTCAGGGCTCCTCCTGCGACTCCAGGCCTGGGAACTCCCGCCAGGCTGCTGGGAAGGACCAGTGGTATAGGACTGGGGAGTAGGGAGAAGTCTCGTCAGCACAAATTTTTTCTCTCCTGCCACTTCCTTCTCCATTATTATTAGTACTACTACTCCTGTGCCACTGTCACTGTTACCGGTGCGACTATTAAAACTAGTTTTTGTGGTACTGGGGATTGTATCCAAGGCCTCTGCGCTAAGCTACACTTCTAGCTCTTTCCAAAACATCCTTATTCTGAGTCAGGGTCTCAATAAATTGGTAAGTTACCCAGGCTAGAGTCAAACTTTTGATCCTCCTGCCTCAGCCTTGTAGAGTTCTGGAATTATAGGCATGCCCCACTGCACCTGAGTCTCTTTTGTTTTAGGTTTGTTGTTGTCGTTGCTTTTTGTTTGTTTCTTTGAGACAGGGTCTGGCTTTGTAGTTCAGGCTGGCCCTGAGCTCACTATGGAGCCCAGGCAAGCCTCCAACTCAGCAATCCTCCTGCCTCTGCCTCCCGAGTGCTGGGAGGACGCTTGAGCCACCGTCTGGCACTGTGGTGTGTGGTACTGATTGCTGGTGGGAGTGAGTCAGCGTACCCAGTATTGCTGTATGTGGTTATACCGGGGATCAAACCAGGGGCCTTGCACCCGAACCACTGAGCTAAATCTCCAGCCTTGTTCTTGCTTGTTTATAGAGACCAGGTAGCCCAGGCCAGCCCTCAGGAATACCCCCAGGGCAGGGATGGCAGACATGCTCCCTACACCCTGCTCGGCTGATCTTTATCCTCCCCCGACCCCAGGCCCACCTGGCCAGTGCCTGGAAGACACTGCGTGGCACAGCGTTGCGCACGTAGAGCGCCTCTTGCCTCATGATCCGCGCCACCGGCATGGAGAGGTGCACATGGTACAGGACGGTGTCCAGGTCCGCGTAGACCCTGTGCTGGAACGACAGCTTCGAGTCGTAGAGCACCTTGTATCCCCCGGGCTGCAACTGTAAGATTCTGCAAGAGAAGGCGCCGAATGGGAGCATCCCCATGGCTCTGCTGGTCTGGGGAAGTGGCTTTGTTGTCCAGCAGGGGTTTTAGTTTCAGTCATTTAAAAACAGAAGGGCTGGTTGTGGTGGCGCGTGCCTGGGAAGCTGAGGCAGGAAGACCACTGAAACAGGCAGGACCTATGCTGAGTGTAAGGAGGGGGAGGCATCTGGGGATGTAGCTCAGTGCTATTCCTGGGATTTTACCATTTTCTTGGTGATTCTCAAGATCTTCTGTATCTTTTCCAGGTTGATTCTAATCTACACAGAGCAGTTACTTTTTCCTGTTTGTGGCTCATCTTTTTGCAATTCTTTTGGTGTCTTTTTTTTTTTTTTGGTACCACAGATTGAATTTGGGACCTCGCACTTGCCAGGCAGGCACTGGGCAGTTGATCTAAACGCCCGGCTCATGGTGGTTTTTTGTGTGTGTGTGTGGTTTTTTTTTTTTGAGACAGGGTCTCACTTTGTAGTTCAGGCTGGCTCTGAGCTCACTATGTAGCCCAGGCAAGCCTCGAACTCAGCAATCCTCCTGCCTCTGCCTCTGCCTCTGCCTCCGAGTGCTTGGATTACAGGTCATGGTGTTTTTTGATAAACAGAAGTTGCTCATTTTAACATAGCTACATGTAACATTTTCTTCCTTATTCTTTCTACTACTATCTTGGTCAAGAACTGTTTCTCTACTTTGAGCATGGATGTATTCTAATTTATCACCTAAATGCTTTAAATCTGCTTTTCAAGAAGATTCTTCTGGTAAAATCTCAGTAAGATCACTGTAGTATAGTTAGGAGCCCTATTTCAGTCAATACAACATTATAGTTATGGAAGCTATTGCCACTAGGTGGAGCTGGGTAAAAGGTGAAGAGTTTATTTTTTGAAAAAAAATTTTTTTCTTTTGGTTTATTGAGACAGGGTCTGGTTTTGAACCCAGGCTGTTCTCAAACTCGGGGTGATCCTCCTGCCTCAGCCTTCCAAGTGCTAGTATTACAGACATGCAGCACCACACCCAGCTCCATGTTCATGGATTAAGACAACACAAGGGTGCAGTCCCCCCACAAATGACATATAAGTTTAGCACAATTGCTAACAACATTCCAGCAAAGGTTTTGTGAATATAGACAGCTTATTGTACAATTTACAAGAAAAAGCAAAGGAACTAAAATCACTAAAATAATTTTGTAAAAGAGTGAAGTGGAAGGTATCGCTACTGGATTAGCTACTGTAACCAAGACTATGACACTGGGAAAGGATAGATACACGGGTGAATGGACCAGAGATCCATAAATAGATCCATACAATGAGGACTAGCTGATTCCTGACAAAGTACAAAAACAGTATATAAAATAATACTGCAAGTCTGTGAAGAAAATCCCAAGAAATATACAGAGGGGTAGTATTTTCACAAAATGGTGCTATCGCAATTGGGTTTCCATAAATACAAAAAAAAAAATAAAGTGACCATGCTAAACTAAACTTGAGCCTCACACTTTATACAAAAATTAACATAAAACAAGTCATAAATTTAAATGTAAATTTCAAAACTGCAACACTCTCAGGAGAAGATACTCAAGACAGTGGGCTTTAGGGCCGGAGGGTTAACTCAGTGGTTCCGGCTCCTGCCTCACAAGCGCAAGGTCCTGAGTTCAATCCCTGGTAACCACATACAATGCTGGGCGTAGAGACTCATGCCCACCGGCAACCAATACCACATACCACAGTGCCAGGTGTGGTGGCTCACGCTTGTAATCCCAGCACTTGGGAGGCAGAGACAGGAGGATTGCTGAATTTGAGGCTTGCCTGAGCTACATAGTGAGCTCAGAGCCAGCCTGAACCACAAAGCGAGACCCAGTCTCAAAAAAAAAAAAAAAAAAAAAAAAAGATACTGGGCTTTGTAAAGGGTTCTTACTTGACAACAGAATCATGATCTTTAAAGAAGCAAAATTTAATAAACTGGATAACATCAATATTAGGAAAGTTTTTTTTGGGGAAAATAACTTTTCAGAGTACTGAAAGTTAAATTGAAGACCAGGAAGAAGTAGTTACAAACTAGATATGTGACAATGTGTAAGGGAATGGATTAAAGTACCCATTTCTCAGCATGTCCTCTAACACTACCAACAGCTTCCTCCCCTGCTCGGCTTCCTTGGTCAGGGCCCTCCCCCGCCAGCTGCCCCTAGTGGTGACCGCCGCGCTGGGCCTGGGGGAGTCAGGCAGAGGTTTTATCCTGCTTTGAGACTCTAATATTTTGACACTGCCTTACAGATTTAGGTTTTATGTATTTTTATTATCATTCCATTAGGAATGTTTAATTCCACTATAATTTTTAGGCTCATAAGTTATTTGCAAACATGTATTAATATCTAGACACATGAATTTTTCTAATTGTTTTTAATTTCTAGGTTCATTAAACTGAACTCAATAAACACATCTCTCACATACCACACACACACACACACACACACACACACACACAGACGCACACACAAACACACTTTATGATCATTGCTGGGTTTCAAACCCAAGGCACTTACTTGGCAAGCACTCCACTAGTTCCAACCCCGGCCTACTCCTAAACCTAATATTATTTTTGCCACTGGAAGAAGAGCTTGTGAGATCCAGTTCATAAACTACAGACGCAAAGTGAACCAGGCTGCCTAAGCGTGAGGACACGGAGCTCTCCGACGTCTGGGACCACAGGCCACTCTCGGGTGCGATGCTGGGAGGACTCACGGGACTCACCGGGACTGTCGTCCTCACAGAAACGGTTTCTAACAGGGAAGGGACACGGAACTGACTTCCGCGACCCTTCCTCCCGGAGCCACGGTCCTGACAAGGGACAGGGCTGGTGCCACCCTGCCTCATGGTGGCTCTGGGCTCCTGATCAGCTGTGAGATGGGGCCAGAGCCCCAACCTTACATCACACGGCTGGTCTTTCTAGCAAGGCCAGCCTTCACCGTGACTAGCCGGTGTGGCCAGTCTCAACCCTGCGTTTAAAATTCAACTTTCTTGTACCGGAAATTGAATTCAGCATCTTGCGCTTACCTGGCCGGCGTGGGTCTGCTGAACTACAATGCTGGTACCCAACCTTTTTAAAGTGCTCAGTGCGATGGTTTTTAGTATATGCACCATGTCGTGTACATCCTATCTAATTCTAGAATATTTTCATCACTCTGAAATCTACCCATCACCCATCTTTCTCCATCCTTTGGGTCCATGGCAACTAATAACTCACCTCTATCTGTGTGTTTCACTTTCCTGGACACTAAACATATATAGGGCAGTACACCAGGTGCCTTTGTGCCTGGCTCCTTTTACTTAGCAAAGTGTTCTCAAGGCTCGTCTGAGTCGCACTGAGTGGGCAAAATACTTTACTTCTTTTGGGGACTGAATAATACTGCTGCACAGATACACCACGTTTTTCTGATCAGGTGACAGGCACGTGGGTTATTTCCACTTTCTGACGATCATGTAGAGAGCTGCTCGGAACGGTTATGTACACGTTTCCGTGGGGATGCATTTGGTTACTGCCTCTAGTACTGAGACACAAGGCTGGTCCCTCTCTGGCGCCCCCGGCTCCTCAGTGCAGCAGGTCCTGTCTGGACACAGATGCAACTCCGTGTGCTGTGGGGCTGCACCTCCCGACCCGGAGGACCCAGGGGCCTCCGCACTAAAAGAAGGAAACTATTCTGAGAATGTTTACACATTGTAGAAGAGGGAATTGTCAGTGTCACTGAACGAAAGGATGGAAGAGCACGAGCGGCCAACTGTTCCGCCCCCAAGTAGACATTTTAATGCTTCTACAAGGTTCCCCCTGCCTGGGAACCCCAGCTGCCCCAGAGCCTCTGGACAACAACCTCCTATAGCCGAGATGGGCCCTTGACTCTCAGAATAAATCAGGCAAGACCTCCCCGGGCTGAGCTGAATCCAAGCTGAAACCTCCTGTCCTCTCAGTCACGGCAGCCCTGGCTCAGGCCCAAGGGCGGTACGCACGTCCTGAAGCACCGTGTCTGTCCTGCCCCTACGTCCTTCTTTCCTGCAAACACCATCAACTCTGCTGGCTGCAGAGTCCAGCTGCTGAGCCCCGTGGGTGAACCCGCCTGGCTTTGGAAGGTCCCCGCCCCCCAACGCCTGCCCGCTGTGGCTTTTACCAGAAACCCAGCGGAAGCCCCTACCGGCTCTGGTGGCTGGTCCACAGCTGCTTGAGGCCATGTTCCGCCAAGCCCTCGAGCACAAAGAGGTGCAGGGTGCCGTCCATCACGTGGAAGCCGGTGAGCACATCCAGGGACGGCTGGTCCCGCACATCCGACCGTACTTTGAAGGCTGACAGGATCCTCTGGACGTCGTGAACGGGGTAGGAGTCCAGCTCCAGGGCCTGGGCATTGATTCTAGTGACATCGTGCAGCAGGTGGTGGAGGAGGAACAGCTTCTTGAAGTCGAACACGAAGATGATGAGGCCGAACAGGGCACCCGTGAGATCCGGTTGCGGGCCCTCGCACCCGGGGCCCAGCGGCACCGCCACGCCCACGCGCAGTTTGAGCTGGGCGCTGGCCTCCAGGTAGGCGCCCGTGGGCATCGGGCTGTGCTGGAGGCCCCTGGGCCTCTGGCTCTTGCTGCCCTTGGCACAGCCTGCGGACCTGGGCTCGCAGCCTAGGATGGGGACGACGAGGTTCAAGTACTTGTGGCCGAGAAGGAGGTCGGCAAAACTGACCCGGGCGACCCCGTAAGGGTCCCACAGCTTTTCCGGGGACTCAAAAGGGCTGCTTTCCGTGTCTACGGGGGAGAGGAAGGCCTGCGGGTTTTCCTCTCCAAACAAGGCGGGCTTCCGGGAGGGCTCCTCGGACTTCCGGTCGCGGTCATGCACTTCTACCACCATGGGGGGCCCCTCTAGGTACTCCCGCAGCTCCCGCGGGGCCACGGCCCCCAGGAAGATGACGTTGATGTCGTGGAAATAAACATGGGTCCCGTGGGGCTCCCCCTGGGTCTGGTGAACCGGAGTCTTGTGGAACTGGTACCTGCAGTACACGGGGGCGCAGAGCCTCTGGGAGAAAACAGGCAACAGCAGGTTACCGGGCGGTGGCCGTGACCACCTTGAGGAGAGGGAGGCGGCCAGCTGGGGGCACCCACATCCCAGGCCGTGGGAGCCCAGGTTTCCGCCCCGCGAACGTCCGTGAGAGAGCCCGCTCTGGGAGGCCACCCCGGGCCACACGGCACCGTGCAGGTGACGGCGCTGGCGTGGGGCTGGCGCAAGGCAAGGGCTTCCTGAGACTCAGTGTTTCCCCCGCTGAACTCCAAGAGCCTCTGCGAGCATCTGTTCACATCTGTGGGTCTAGTTCGTTGTCCAAGGCTGAGACAGAAAAGGTGGAGCTGCGTATTTAGGAGAGGTTTCCTAAACCCACCGGGGTGTGGCTCAGTGGTACAGCACATGTGCAAACCAAGGTAAAGCTCTGGGTCCAGCCCCAGAGCCACGGGGCTGGGGGATGCGGACAATATGGATGATGTCTAGACCTCCAGTGCAGGGCTGGCACAGCTCCCCTGTGCTGCCGCGTAGGGGTCCACGCTGCAGCCCCACGGGGCGAGACCCCAGGAGGTGAGGGCCACGGAGCCTGTGCAGGAGGAGACAGCGGGGGCTGCGTGGAGGAAGGCTGGGAGAGGTGTGGTTACCCACACTGCAAAGATTTTATAATCAAAAGCTAAGCCCGCACAGGTCCAAGGTCTGAGTTTATCCTCTTAATGTACTATTTATTTTACACTACAGCTGAGAATTGACTTTAAAATAATCCCGGACTGTGCCGGGCGTGGTGGCTCTTGCCTGTAATCCCAGCACTCAGGAGGCAGAGACAGGAGGATTGCTGAGTTCGAGGCTTGCCTGGGCTACATAGTGAGCTGAGGGCCAGCCTGAACTACAAAGCGAGACCATCTCAAAAAAAAAAAAAATTAGAAAATAATCCCGGACTGGTGGTTCTCCCAAGTACCTGGAAGAGAGTAAAAAATGTCCCTGGAGAAAAATGAGAATTGACTGTGTCATATATTGGTACAAATTCCCCAATGTTATCTGTGAGTGTGAGATGTATGCAAAGTGTACCAATAAAGAATACAATTTAAAAAAATGTCCCTGGAGAAAGTCATTTTCAAAAGAATTCTAGGGCCGGAGATTTAATGCAATAGTTCCAGCACCTGCCTAGCAAGCACGAGGTCCCTGGTTCGATCCCTGATAACCACATACAACAATACCGGGCATGGTGGCCACACCCACCGGCAATCAGTACCACATACCACAAATGCTGGGTTCGGTGGCTCAAACCTGTGATATCAGCACTCGGGAGGCAGAGGCAGGAGGACTGCTGAGTTTGAAGTTTGCCTGGGCTACATAGTGAGCTCAGTAGTGAACTACAAAGCAAGACCCCGTCTCAAAAAAATAAATAAATAAAGGAATTCCCACTGTCAAAGTGTTAATGACCATGCAAATAACACAAGCTGCCAATGGAAAATAGTCCCACTCGCAAAATCAGACACACAAATATATGACATTAGAATGACCAAATATAAAACATTTGATAATTTTGAGAAAATGAAAGAGCAAAAGCTCTTGTATCTCTATTTACTAACAATGAAGAATTTAAAATGCATTTATGATAGCACAAAATTTAGGAAGATGGGAAACGAAACTTGACAAGTATAAAAACACTACAGAGAAGTTAAAGATTAAATAAAAGATACCAGTTTCATGGATATGACCACGTTTATACCTAAACATAACAGCTAAAATTATAAATCTTGTAGAAGAAGACAAAGCAGAATATTTTCATGACATTGGGATGGAAAAGATTTAACCAGACACAAAAATCAATCTTAGGAAAAGTAGATACATTAGACTTCAACAAAGACACTACTAAGAAAATTAAAGTCAGGACCAGGGATTTAGCTCAAGTGGTACTGTGCCTACTTTGGAAGCACAAGGACCTGAGTTCAATCCCTGGTACCACCAAAAAAAAAAATTAAAGTCGAGCTCCAGACTGTGAGAAAATGTTTATATAACATTTATTGGTTAGAGTCTGAATATATTTGTTTTGTTTACAGCACTGGAGGTCAAACCAAAAGCCCTGTGGAGGATAGGAAAGGACTGTACCATTGAGCTACATCCCCAGGCAACATGGTCTAAATATTTGTGATGCCCAAATTCACTTGTTAAAATCTAAGCCACAAAATGAGAGTATTAGAAGCTGAGATCTTTGGAAGGCGATTAGATCCTGAGGGCCCACCCCCAAGAACTGGGATTAGGGGCCCACAGCAGAGGTCCCAGAGATGTCTCCAGCCCTTTCTATCCTGTGTGGACACAGCAGGAAGCAGCAGACTATGAGGAATGGACCCCATCTACATATTGACTACTGCTTCCCTGATCTAGGTCCTACCAACCCTTGGAAGTGGGCAAAGTAAATGATATTGTCATAACATACCTAATTTGTGGTATTTTTGTTACAGTAGCCCAAATCAACCAAGACGATATGTGACAAAGGACCAGTATCCACAATACAAAAAGAACATCTATAAAATTTATAATAAAAACATTAAAATTGTACAAAGAGAAGCTTGGCAGTCAGTTACATGGAGTGAGTACACTCTACCCTGGCCCTCCTAGGGAAGGCAGCTCAGAGCCTGGGGAGAAGACTCAGGCCCTGAGTAGACCAAGAAATACCATGTCTGCAGGACAACTGACTGCTCCACGAGCTTATATTTCCCTTTTCTCCTTTATGTCTCAGACTGAACTCAAAGGAAGCCTGAATCCCAGAACTGTGTACTAGACCTGGACAGACCAAGCTCCAAGACAAGCCTTCTCTTTTTGGCCCAGAAAGCAGGACAGAAGATCTCTCAGGAATGAAAATACAGGGAAATGAATTATTTTCCTCACGTGGCCTACTCCTCTTGCAAGGTCAAAGGTGCTATTTGGTGGCAGCACCATCATCCAGCTGGGAAGGGCCTATAATCTGACCATGGAATTCTCTCCCAACAGAGGACATGGGAAAAAAAGGATTAAGATGGGCTGGAGGTTTAGCTCAGTGGTTCCAGCGCCTGCCTCACAAGTACAAGGTCCTGAGTTTGATCCCAGTAACCACATACAATGCTGGGTGTGGTGACTCATGCTCATCAGCAATCAATACCACATACCACAGTGCCGGGCGTGGTGGCTCACACCTGTCATCCCAGCACTCGGGAGGCAGAAACAGGAGGATTGCAGAGTTTGAGGCTTGCCTGGGCTACATAGTGAGCTGAGGGCCAGCCTGAACTACAAAGCGAGACCCTGCCTCAAAAAAAAAAAAAAAAAAACAAACCAACAACAACAACAACAACAAAAAAAGGACTAAGATGTGCTAGGTGCATTTCCCAGCTCCACATCATGAATGTATTCGTTATATATCAAAAACACATGCTGTGCTAAAAAACAACAAAAACGCAGGAAGACTGTTTTTTTCCTCTGTGTACCTTCCCATCACGTGTCCTCAGACAGAGACCCTGTTGCACAGGTACGTGGTAGAGTAAGAACTCAAAGCCACACCTTTCCAGCAACAGGATTGGGAAGGGCCCCTTCTTTCGGAGTTGGAGAATGTGCAGGAGACTGTGGGAAGGAGGGAGACGGCGAAAGTCCGGTCTACACCGATGGGCTCATCCCTGAACTGCGCGTACATGGATCAGATCCTGAGCAGCCCATGAGGGACTTGACCTGCCAAAAAGACCCCTGCTTGGGTCTCAGGCTGGCCCCTGACAGCACACATTGCAAGGTGAACTTAAACAGCACCACAAAATCTTTGACTGGCTTTGTATCCACAGCCTACATAGAATGTGACTCGGAGGGCCAGGGATTTAGCTCAGTGGCACCACTGCCTGCCTTGAAAGTGTGAGGTTGTGAGTTCGATCCCCAGTACCCCCCCCACACAGCAATTAAAGAACTGCCTTCAAGTCTTGCAGAGATTAAAAAAAAAAAAAAAAAGAATGTGACTTGGAATTTTCAGCTTGATCTCAGCTGGGTATATTATCCAATTAAAAAATGGGCATAGAGGCACATGCTGATAATCTCAGCACCCTGGGAGGCTGAGGTAGGAACACAGCAAGTTTGAGCCTAGCCTGAGCAACTTACAGTCTTATTGAGAAACTAGTTCTCAATGATGAATGTGATGATAACGTATACCTAAAATGTACCAGTAGACTCAATAAAGGGAAAAAAATTAAGATGACATTCACTAAAAAACAAAACCTCAGGCTGGAGATTTAGCTCAGTGGTTCCAGTGCCTGAAGAACCTGCCTCGCAAGCACAAGGTCCTGAGTTCAACTGGTAACCACATACCACAGTGCTGGGCGTGGTGGCTCATGCCTGTAATCCCAGCACTCAGGAGGCAGAGGCAGGAGGATTGCTGAGTTCAAGGCTTGCCTGGGCTACACAGTGAGCTGAGGGCCAGCCTGAACTACAAAGTGAGACCCTGTCTCAAAAAAAAAAAACGTAATGAGGGGAAGGAATAAATATGATTTTGAGAGAAAATAAAAGAGCACGTATATGGGGGGTGGGGAGGTGTGGGGGGTGGGGATGTGGGTAAAAATGAGAATTGACTTGTGTCATATACTGGTACAAATTCCACAATATTATGTGTGATTGTGAGATGTATATAAAATGTACCAATAAAGAATTTTTTTAAAAAAGCAAACAGCAATGGGAAAAAAACCCCAGAAAAACCCCCCAAAACAAAACAAAACAACCCAAAACATTAAAACCAAGAAGGGCTGGGGATAGAGCTCAGAAAAGGCCCTGGATTCAATCGCCAGTGCTGAACTCCATCAATGAATGAACGAGAGCATGCCATTATTTTTCAAGTATTTAAACAAGACCCAGAACCTAAGAAACAATTCAAAATTTCTCCACATACAAAGAACCAGGAAATTTGCCCAATCATCAAAGAGGGAGGAGGTTGACAGATGCCAACTCTAGATGCTGGAATTATTAGTTTAGTTGCTGTTATGACCATACTCTAGTAGTAATAACAAAGACTATCCAGAAACGCCTGGAAAGGTACCCTGGAGGGATGGGGAATGGAGCCGCGGCTTCCAGGGCTGGGTGGAATTGCTTCCAACACTGCTATACAGATTCAATACAATCCTGATTGAAATTTCAACAGCACATTTCACAGAAATAGAAATAATACTTAAAAAATCTCATTTGGAACCAGAAGAGACCTAGAACAGCAAAGGCAATTCTAGACAACAAAGGCAAAGCAGGGGGTATCATGATTCCCAACTTGAAACTATGCTACAAACCTACTGTGATACAAACAGTATGGTATTGGCAAAGAAACAGACCCGAGGATCAGTAGAAAAGGATATACTCAGCCACCTCATGTTTGACAAAAGAGCTAAATACCCTCACTGGAGAAAAGATAACCTCTTTAATAAATGGTGCTATTTTGCACATGTTTAAGTCTGGTTGTTCCTTATGTTTTAAGAATTCTTTATATAGCCTTTTTTTTTTTTTTTTTTTTTGAGACAGAGTCTTGCTTTATAGTTAAGGCTGGCCCTGAGCTCACTATGCAGCCCAGGCAAGCCTGGAACTCAGCAATCCTCCTGCCTCTGCCTCTGCTTCCTCAGTGCTGGGATTACAGGCCTGAGTACCATGCCTGGTATTGTATGTGGTTACTAGGGATCAAACCAGGGACCTTGCACTTGCCAGGCAGGCACTGGAACCACTGAGAAGAATCTCTGGCCCTATTCAAAATATTTAAAAATTTCTCTTAAAACTATTTCTTGACCCTTAAAGAATGTTGCTTAATATGCAAGTATCTGAGGACTTTTTGGCTACCTTTGTGTACCCTAACCTAACCTGGAACCCAAGGCACACCCTGTGGTGAGTTCCCTTGTTTTCTTTCTTTCTTTCTTTCTTTCTTTCTTTCTTTCTTTCTTTCTTTCTTTCTTTCTTTCTTTCTTTCTTTCTTTCTTTCTTTCTTTCTTTCTTTCTTTCTTTCTTTTTCTTTCTTTCTTTCTTCTTTCCTTTCTTTCCTTCCTTCTTTCTTTTCTCCTTTCCTTCTTTCCTCCTTCCTTTCCTTCCTCCTTTCCTTCTTTCTTTCCTTTCTCTCTCTCTCTTTCTTTCTTTATCAGAGTCTCACTTGTTAGTTCAGGCTGGGCTTGACCTTGCAGCAATCCTCCTGCCTCAGCCTCCTGAATGCTAGGATTACAGATATGCATCACCTCCTACATTTTACACCACATTCTGGAGAACTCAGGTGCCTAGAAATGCTGATGAGAACAGCCAAAAAAACCTCCCTGAAAGCCTGCTTTTTCCAGTCAAAGGACAAAGAAAGGGGGAGCCTAGCAAGAAAGAAAATTTACAGGCAAATAATCACCTTACCCCAGACAAACACCGCGGGAAAGAACACTGCATCATCTCCTTAACAAAGGCTGCTGGGTCTGGGATGCTGCCTTTACCCAACTATAAAAAGGTGCCCCTGATCCCCCTCACGAGCTGGAGTCAGAAAGGGTGCAGATGGAAGCCAGGACTTTCCTCAGCATCCACGAGGCCTCTCACCAATATAGTATCAGCGAAGGTCATGTGTGAGCAGTCAGGAGGTGCCTCTATCCCCATGTGGCAGTAGTAAGATGGTATCTCCCTTCCTCTGGTGGGGCCAGAGGCGGTTGCTAAACAGGGGATTTGAATAAGGCCCAGTCTCATAATGCCCAGTAGGTCCAAGGCATACTTTTTAAAGGTTACTTCTCCTGTCTGGAAAATCTCAAATGAGAAAACATAATGAAGAGACCAATGTTGAAGGCACAAAGGTCTTGGAGTTACCCGACAGGGACTTTAAAGCAATAATGAGACACTGAAACAAATGAAAAAGTCGAGCAACTCAACAGAAATAAAAAAGGACCAAATTAAAGTTTTAGGACTGAATAGTGTGCTAGTCAGGAAAAAAGCAAAAACGAAAACCCTCACCAGAGCGGCTGGAGAGCGGAATGGAAGGGACAGAGAAAAGAACCAACCTGAACAGAGAGGGTGAAAAAGATTCTAAAAGTATCAATTGTGAGGGGCCTGGGGACTAGATTAGAAGAGCTAACTAGCATTCATACACTAAATCCAGAGGATGTGAGAACGAGGGTGCTCTGAAAGACTATTCAAAGAAATAGTGGCTAAACGCTCCACTAATTTATCAAAAGAAATAAGCCTATTTTAAAAAGCCAACAAGACAGAAAATCCTCACCAAGACACAACATAGCCCAACTTTTGTAAACAGAAAGACAATTTTTTTTTTTTTTGAGACAGGGTCTCACTTTTGTAGTTTAGGCTGGCTCTGAGCTCACCATGTAGCCCAGGCAAGCCTCGAACTCAGCAATCCTCCTGCCCCTGCCTCCTGAGTGCTGGGATTACAGGTGTGAGCCACCACGCCCAGCATTGTTGTATGTGGTTACCAGGGGTTGAACTCAGGACCTTGCATTTGGGAGGCAGGCGCTGGAACCACTGAGTTAAATCTCCAGCCCCAAAAGACAATCTTTTGCTTTTTTTTTTTTGTTTGTTTTTTGTTTTGAGACAGGGTTTCGCTTTGTAGTTCAGGCTAGCTCTGAGCTCACTATGTAGCGCAGGCAAGCCTTGAACTCAGCAATCCTCCTGCCTCTGCCTCCTGAGTGCTGGGACTACAGGCGTGAGCCACCACGCCCAGCACTCCAAAAAGACAATATTGGAAGCTTGCAAGGGTTAATTGCTACCTTACCTGTAGGTACACATCAATCCAATGCCAGATGGATTTCTCATCAGAAATCAGAGGAGACGGAGAAAAAAATAATGAATTATCAATCCTATTCTATAAGAATCCCGCACACAGTGAAATGCTATAATCCAAATCTATACCCAAAGAAACTATCCTTCAGAAATGAAGGAAAAATAACAACATTCACAAAGAAAAACTAAAACGATATGTCCTCAACACATCTATCCTAAAAAATAGTCTAAAAGAAGTTCTTATAACAGATATGACAAAAGAAGAAATCTTGGAATAGTAGGAGGGAAGAAAGAATAATGAAAAGACCAAGACTATGGGTAAATACATTTTTCTTTACCAAGAAGTTTTTTGACAAACGAAGGAAAAAGTTTGACCCTGTCTAAACAAGGTGTGGGGATGCGTACCAGTAAGCCCAGCTCTCTGAGAAGCTGAGGCAGGAGAACTGAAAATTTGAGCCCAGTCTGGGGAATTGAGACATTTAGCAAGACAGTATCTCAACAATTTTTTTTAAAACTTGAGAAATTCTGGGGATACAGCTTGATATGTAGGCCCTGGGTTTAGTCACCAGGAACAGATAGACAGACAGACAGACAGACACACACACATGTTTAGTGCTAACTAACGTGGATTAACATCTGTATAAAATTTTTAAGAAAACTAAATTGTAAGTGAGGAAATGTAAAGGGATTTTTAGTGAACTAAATTTTCTATACTTCACTCAAATTGGTAAAATGTTGACACTGTACAAAGTTATATATCCATAGTACCTATAGGACTACTAAAAATATAATAATCTAAAAAGCTTGGGGCTGGCGATTTAGCTCAGTTATCTGGCATCTGTCTCACAGACTCAAAGTCCCTGGTTCTATCCCCGGTAACCACACACAACAATACCAGGTGTGGTAATTCACACACACACCAGCAATCAGTACCACACACCACAATGCTGGGTGTGGTAGCTCATGCCTGTAATCCCAGAACTCAGGAGGCAGAGGCAGGAGGATTGCTGTGTGTTCAAGTCTTGCCTGGGCTACATAGTAAGCTCAGGACCAGCCTGAACTACAAACTACAAAGTGAGACCCTGTCAAAAAAAAAAAAAATTCTGGGCCGGAGGGTTAGCTCAGTGGTTCCGGCGCCTGCCTCGCAAGTGCAAGGACCTGAGTT
>PVIC010040501.1:0-16601 GCA_004025085.1 Thryonomys swinderianus
TTGCTCCCTCTTTACCACATGTTAAAATCCAGAAAAGCAAGAGCTATGTCACTTTGATGGCCTATTGAGCACCAAAACTCAAAAAACATGGTGTTCAAGGAGTGAATAATTGAGTGAATTGAAAGAACTGATCAGAATGAAGAGCATTCTAATAGACTGAGGCAAAAGCAAACCCATGTGGAAATGTTTTGAGCTGTGTTTATAGCTGAGGTTAAAAGTTTGAGGAATTAAAATAGAATCTTAAGCAGCACTAGAGAAGACAAAAGAAGCCAAGGAATGATTGAAAATATTGGCAGTGAGTTCCGTATCCATAAAGTAACAAGCTCTTGAATGAAACAAACTTGTCCTAATTATCTGTTGCTGTCAAGAAAATTACTCCAAAATAGAGTGGCTTAGAACACTCTTCATATTTTGTTTTTATTCGGTGTTATGGTTAGAATAGTTCTACTGAGCTATTAATCTCTGAATGACATATTTTTAGCTCTAGCAGCTGGAGGTAAAGGGTCCTCTTCCAGGATAGTTTCTTTATTCATCTGTCTGGTACCTCTGGCCCCTCTACAGAATTACATGCTCCAAGTCTTCTGCACATGGCTTGGTCGCCTCACAGCATGCTGACCTCAGGATAAACAGTACATTTCTTGCATGGTGACTCAAGGCTCCAAGAAACTGTCAGTCTCCAATTGAAAGACCTCCTCTTTTTCTAAGAGAAGTATCAAAAAATTCCCGCCCATTTTTATCTACCATAACACTGAGGCTGGGCAACATCATATGATATTTAAAGAAAAGAAGGAAAATACAGAAGTTCTCCCCTGGCAGCATTTCTTTTTCTTTTCTTTTCTTTTCCTTTTTAAAAATAATTCAAAGCCCTCTCTTTACTAAAAAGAGTTCAAGTAGGTTAAATGGTGACATCTTAACCAATTTCATTTACACTTATCAATAAAAAGAAAAGCAGTGATGTAAACCAACTCTTGGGTGTTTGATATCTTGGGATCTTAAAGGTTTGCTTTGAATATAATCCCAGTGAAAACAATCCCATTTGCATAAACCACAGTTAGTATAACCTCTTCTCTTTGTTCCCTGAATGCGTATACCCACACTCAGCCCTCTGCCCACCTCTCTGATCTCTCTGCCCTCTTTTTAGATGATGGATTTAATTGTTCTCCAGCTTCCACAGCCATTGCCCCCTGAGACCCAGATCAGCTGCCAGGCATTACCATTGAAATGTATCTCCAATGTGTCTTCATTATTTCCCAAAGTCTATCCAGCCACTTGACCTATATCACTCTCATTTTCTTATCATTGTGTCTGAAAACCTTGAGGTGCTATGTTGAGAGAATGTTTCTTCTATCTACATTCTCTTAGAAAGTTAGTCTCTAGGTCATATTAGCCTTAATATGTAGCATCTCAAAAACTATCTTAGGGCTGGGGATTTAACCCAGTGGTTCCAACACCTGTCTTGAAAGCACAAGGTCCTAAATTCAATCCCCAGTACAAAAGAAAAACAAAAATTATCTCACTCACTCCTATTTCTACTCCCTCTTCTCTTATGGAGACTTATTACCATGCTCTGAAACAAGTCACTAAGTGTGAAAATGTTTCCTTCCATTCTGTACTCCTTTAGATTCCTGCCCCACTAACTGCTCTTCTGGTTTAGAAACTATATGTTAAATTTTACTCCTTTAGTATTACTTATAAATATATAATATGATTACTTAACAAAATTAATATATCTCCCCTTACGAGTAATAAAAGGACCTTAAAGACCTTGAACTTCCAATCACCTCTCTCTCTTCCTAGTTGTTACTTTGGCCTGGTAATCTCATTGTCTATAGCTTTCATATTCCCTTCCTCAATATTACTTTGTACTTATTTAGAAAATGGATATTAATATCTATGTGTGGCTTGTGTCTAGATCCCCTCCCCCCATGTAGTCTTTTTGAAGGTAGCTGAATCTGGAATGTGTGATGCTGGGATTAAAGGACATGTGACTACTAAACCACTACATGTGTGTGATTGGTTTGGCATTGCCCTAATCTCAGTAATCTGAATAAGATAAAAGGGGCAGAGAGATGCTGTTAAACTTTTCTTTTGCTACTTTGAGAGTGCCATGTTATTTCTCTGCAATATTTACTGGCCACCACAGCCTTAGAGCCAGCCAGTTATGGACTGAAACTTCTAGAAACTGTAAGTCAAATAAATGTCTTCTCAGTTAGAAAAAAAGCTTGGCAGAGCTTTTACTACAGGAATCCTGAGCAATCTGGACTTAAGACAGGTCCTACCTGTGTCTGCTGAATAGGTTTACCAGTCTGAGAACAATTCTATGCTAGCTTCTTTACTTGAATTTCTTGGACCATGGAAGTAAGTATAAAAGAATTATGCTTATGTATTCTCATAAATTATGTTTCCCCTAGGCAACCCACCTAAGCACATTATGTGATTTGTTTATTTTTTTTGTTTGTCTGGGTGGTTGACTGGTTGGTTGCTTTTGCTTTGCTTTGTTCTTTGGCAATGGTTGATATTTTCAAATACAATTCACAGAAGGTACAGCCCTTGAGAGATTATATGGGGAAAGGAACCTCAGTCTAAATACCCTGCAGCAGGATACTCAAGACTTCAATTCTTATACTTTGTGAAATAAACTGAAGCCATCTGAGTAACACTGGCAGCCTTTCCTAAGTCACCTACAGTTCATGCATGCTCGTTCTCTAGTTTTTGTTTTCTTTAAGCTGTGGTTCTTAGATCTTTCTTTTCAAACTTTCTGCAATTCATTTACAGTGATATTAATTTTATCTTATTCAGAACTCAAAACTATCTTTATTTTTGTTTTATTTTAATGCTTTCAGAATAATTATGATAACTTGCTATAAATAGAAATCCCATGGCTATTTTCTCCAGCTCCTTCAAAGAATGGATTGTAATTTGTAATTGTGACTTGTATTGTGACTCACATTTTTTGGACAAATAAATTTGTAATTGATATTTGTTAAACAAAAACATTTATTTACAAAAGTTTCCTTTTTTCAAAGCAAAAAGAAAGGGAAAGAAGAAGGGAAAAAGGAAGGAAGGAAAGAAGGGGGAATTTAGTTTTAGTCTGGACACCAAAATATTCTTTTCAAGTTATATTAAATAATGGTATGGTTTCGTATAAAGAGGAAATTTGTGAACTTTCCTCCTACATTTTATGCTGTAATAATTAAAACAAGTATCCTTTGTGCCAGTGGTGATGAAGACAGTCACAAGATTAAGATAACCCAGGAAATTCTTTGGGCAGAGACTTTAGTATTAAAGAGCATAAAACTGGGGTGGGATGTTTTGTTATTAAACCACCATTAATAGCTGAAAGCAAATTTAACTTTATACTCATGATAATAAGATATAAATTATAGACTTAATTGGTTTTCAATTTCATAATTCATTTAGTGAAACAGAAATATGGATGAAAGATAACAGGGGAAAAGTAGAGATATGAGATAAAATTAGGTTTTTGCAGTAAAAAGCTGTGGTGTTCAGCTACTCAAATTATTTCTACCACAAATCAGCTTGGCTCACTGATGGACAAGAAAATTTTTTTTAGCTAGCCACAGCCTTCTTTAGATTATCGGTAACTCTCACATCATCTTTACATCTTCTTATACCTCACTATTGTCATCTCTCAATTCATACTACCATTTACACAGCTCCAATTTCTATAGGTTTCCCACTATATTTCTCTTGATATGTTACAGAAAAAAAAGCTAGTCTTGCCACTAAATTACCAACCAAGATAAATTACTCAAAGGATTGTAGAAGTTTACCCTACCCAGCCCTTAAAAGCTTAGCACAATTAATTACTTATTACTGTCCCTCAAACCAAACCCTTTGCTCCTTGAGACAGAGAACCAAGTTTTCATGCCTGTTTTGGGTCTTCGTGGTTGCCCATGTGTTTGGTGCAGGCTTAAATCCATGTGACTACTTGAAAATGATTGTCCTGGTCATAGTTGTCACTAGTGTCAATGTTGATCTTACTGGAGCACATGCTTTCTGATGCAATTTTGAGTGCTGTAGATAATCCTGGGAATTATTATTGCTATGATTATCATTATTTTGATACACGAGAAAGCTGCATCTTAGAGAGAATTAGTAATTCAAGCAAGGTCACACAGATCATAAATAGTATCCTATATGCACTTTGAAAAAATATTCTGGCCAGATACATTTTTTAAAGCATTCCTATGGAGTAGACAAATTAGAAAAATCTGCCCTTCCTCAAGATGGATATAGCCCTATGGGCACACCTTCTATTTCTATCAAGTGGTACTCAAGGATGTCAGCCTCTGCTTGTGTCCTCTCTGGGAGGCTTTCATGGCTCATACAGCCTGCATAACTATAAGTTCAAACCCCCAAGTCTCTGCTTCCAAACCCCATATTTCCAGGCTCTGGAACTAGCCAGTGATGATAGTTTATGTGTATTTGTCCAAAAAAATAGGATTTCCCTCTTTCCTCTCAGTTATTTCCAAGAAATTTAAAATTTTTCTCTGTGGAAAGTTTAAATTGCCTGAGCTTTGGATTATGATGCATGACTCTAGTCATTCATCCTTGTCTGCTACTTAAGAGCACCCACAACCTACAGTCTTATCTCATCTTGATTCCAAGAGCCAATTTGGTGATAGGTGAGGAGAGTATAGGATACAGCACCAACTTTCACCACTATACTGCTGTTTTAACATCATTATTACAACTAAGCAAACCAAGTCTCCTATCTTTATAGTACAAACAGTGACAATATGGCTGCACAACTTCAGCCCTAAATAAGTGCTTGCTAACAGAAATCCTGACAAATTGCAAAGCATAAGCAGCCATTGCAGGCACCAGGGTAATAATTTATTTTTAATGCCATGCTGTCTTTAACAGTGCAATTTCCTCCGGGGTGTTTGCTTTGAGACTGCAAGATAATTACATCTCAGAAACCAGGCTAATTACAGTTAACAGCCTGAAAACCAAAGGAACCCTTCCCTCCCCACCACATACGTTTTTTTCCAATAGAATATTACACACATTCCAGTTAAAACATGCAGCATCGTTTAGGAAACCAATTTGACTGCCACTTAGAGGTTCATTCTCCCCTCCCCTTAGCACATGTATAACTTGTAGTGATGTGTATCAGAAAGACCTGAGTAATACAACCTCATGATTTGAATAAATAATGATGTTGTGGAAAGGAAACAATGGCAGCAATTTTCCAATGAAGACGAAAGTCTAAACATTTGTGGAGGAAAACCAGAGTACAAGTGTGCATTTGTGCTGCGAAGGTAAGATTAGCTATATTTAAAAATATTTTAGAGTAAATAATCCACCAATTTGGGTCATTTACAAAATTAAAGGATGTTGCCAGATGTGGTGGCTCACACCTGTAATCCCAGCACTGGGGAGGCAGGGTCAGGAGGATTGCTGAGTTCCAGGTTTGTCTGGGCTACATAGTGAGCTCAGGGTCAGCCTGAACTACAAAGCGAGACCCTGTCTCAAAAAAAAAAAAAATTTAAAGGATGTGAAACATCATCTGGTAAAGTTTTAGCCATAAATATCCAAAATGCAAACCAATGTGTACTGGTCATCAAAACTTCAAAAATGGCAATTCTATGACTTATCATTCATTCTGAAAACATTTCTTATCCTCTAATAGGTATTATGCTTGGGACCTAGGATGTGCAAATAGATTTTCTGGTGCTTTATCATTCATCAAAAAGTCTTTCCTGTACTAAATGTATCCTAGTGCAACTGTCAAACTATTATAATATGGAAGTTGTGTACTGGACACTTGGTCTCCAGTGTTGAAGTGAAGGAAATTTCTCAAAAGTCAGAGCCTACTAGAGGGCAATAAGTCATGGGGTACCACACTTCAAAGGAGTTAATGCAGGTTCTGTGGGGCTGGGTTGTCATAAGGGAGCCTGGCACCTCCTTGGAGTCCCTCACTTATATGCACTATTTACCTCTTCTGCACACGCTTCTGCTATTTTGTTGCCATCTTCCATGAAGCCCTCACTAGAGCTGGGAGGATGCCCTTGCCTCGAAAACTATGAGCTAAATAACTCTCTTTTATATATAAAGTACCCAGCCATGGGTGTTTTGTTATAACCACACAAGGGGTACTAAAACAAAAGGCCCTCTTTTTACTGTATTTTAACTAATATGAAGATATTCTGATTTGGGTGGCATAACTTCTACATCTAGTACTTCTCAATTTTTTTTTTTGACCCTAGGAATTAAACCCAGGCTCTTCACTCTGAACTACAATCCCCAGCATTTTTTTTTAGATAGGGTTTCATACCTGTGCTTTAATTTGCGATCCTCATGCCTCAGCCTCCCAGAATCCTACAAATACAAGTGTGTGCCACAACACTTAGCTCTAACTTTTTAATAATTTCCATAGTTTTTCCTGAGTTGTCTCCAGTTTCTACTGGCTTTCAAAACATGGAAGTCAAATTCTAGTGTGACTGCCACACAGGGAGGAGCACCAGGAACTCTGCCCCAGATCGTTGTTCAGTGAGTGGGGCCAGCAGTACCATGGGACCATCCAAGAGGCTCATCAGCCCCACCTAGATCATGGCTCAGTGAGAACACCCAGAAAGAACCTTCCCAGGAGTCTAGTGGCTCTGCTATGACCACCACCCAGTGAGTAGGTCTAGCAATTCTCACAATACTGCTGTGCAAGGAGGAGGCCAACCAACTCTTCCCCAGATTATAACTCAGTGAGTAGGCCCAGAAATTCTCATGGGACTGCTGCACAGGGAGAAGGCCCAAGGACTCTGCCCCAATCATCACTCAGTGAGTGGGCTCAACAGTTCCACTGGGACCATCCTGGAGACACATCAGCCCTGCCCAGATCACAGACCAGTGAGTACACCCAGCAAAGTCCTTCCAAATGGCCCAGTGGCACTGCCCCATATTGCCACACAGTGGAGTAAGCCCAACAGTTCTTTCAGGACTACCATGCTAGGAGAAGGCCCAAGGACTCTGCCTGGAACATCACTCAGTGAGTGGACCCTACAGTTCTGCTAGAACTGTCCCAGAGGTCCAGCAGTCTGCCTAAAATGCTCTCCAGTAAGTAGATCCAGCAGTTCCATGGGGACACTCACAGAGGCCCAGCTGTTCTGCCCAGTTCAGTCACACAGTAAGCAGTGAGACTGTCTAAAGGCCATTATAAGACTTAAGGCCTAAGGAACAATTATACTTGGAGGGCAACCCTGGAAGTAGCCATTCCCTATGGGTTCTAAATAATAGCAAGAGAGATACTTGCAATAAGCATTTATAGGGAGCAATGCAAGAATTAAACCAAAAGCATCAATAAAAAACAAAAAAAGCATGAAAAAAATGCCTAAATAAGATACACATCCAGAGTTTCAGATAACCAAAGGGAAATGTAGTAATCAATGAGCTATAAAAACATAAAACTCAACCACCTAGACTCCCTGAGCTGACAACAAAGGAAGATCTAGAAAAAATGGAACCAAATAATTTCTGAGACAACAAAGATAGTGACCATAATAAAAGATATGATTAATAAATCTAAAGAAGACATAGATTTTAAGAAATAGAGAAGCTCAGGGACATAATGGAATCTCAGTGTATGAAAGTAGTAGAATCTGTTAAACAGCTTCTGATTGCCAAGAGATTAGAAACTCCACTGATAGTTTATGCAGTATAACAAGTGCATGTGAGAACAGATCCTCAGACATAGTAGATAGGATTACAGTTAATGACTACCTAGTAAGTAGGCCCAGCAAGGACCTTCCCAAGGGCCCATGTGAAATCAACCCATCAGCTGTTAGATGATGGAAAGAAGAATAATATAAGATTGATTGGAGTCAATGTGGAACCAGGAGATAGTGCAAACAACATAAAGAAAATGTTCACAGATGTAATGGCTGAAAACTTCCCAAACAGGAGAAAAGAATTTGACATACAGATAATGAGTCAAATAGGACTCCAACTAACACTGATAAAAAGAAAAATACACAGCTAGGTATATAATAGTTAAGATTCCAGAAACCCAACAGAAGAACAAACTATTGAAAGCAGTTAAAGAAAAGAAACAAATCACATACAAAGGAAAGACCATCTGAATCACAAAAGACTTAAACACAAGCCCTCAGGCCAAGGAGAGCCTGGAATAAAGTATTTCAAGTCCTAAAAGAAAACAACCTCCACCCTAGGTTGATATATCATGCAAAATTATCCTTCAAAATTGATGGGGAAATAAGATACTGTCATGACAAAGAATATGTGAGAAACTTTATGAATACCAAATCAACACTCCAAAGAATTCTAAACAATATCTTAGAAAAAGACTGAGGATCACAACTCCTTGAAGCCCAACAGAGTGAAGCCAAGGTAAGCCTTACTATGCAAGGTAAGAAGTTAAATGGAAAAGGGGGAAAGAAAATTTAACACAAATAATAGTAATGATGCCAACCTTAGGAAAATATCATGACAAGGATAGGTCAATACATTTCGGCTATAACCATCACTGTTAATGACCTTAGTTCACCAAGTAAAAGAAACAGGCATAACGAATTAAGAAGCAAGAGCCAATTATGCTAGACTCAAAAAAAACACAATTCGAAAAGTTCATAGATTGAAAGTAAAAAGATGGGGAAAAAAATTCTCCATGAGACAGGAACCCACAAAAAAGCAGGAGTGGCTATCCTACTTGCAGACAAAGTAGGTTTCAAATAAAAATTGATTAAGAGAGTTAAAGAAGGTCACTACATCCTTTGAGGAAGAGATTACATTCAAGAATATATATGCATCAAACTAGGCATGGTGGCTCACACCTGTAATCCCAGCACTTGGGAGTCAGAGGCAGGAGGATTGCTGAGTTTGAGGCTTGCCTGGCTACATAGTGAGCTCAGGGCCAGCATGTCTACAAAGTGAGACCCTGTGTGAAAAAAAAAAGAATATATATGCATCAAATACTAGTGCACCCAACTATGCAAAACAAATACCACTCGGCATGAAAAGCCAAATAAGCACCAATATGGGGGACCTCAATACTCCACTATTACAAATAGACAGATCAACTAGACAAAAAAGCAACAATGAAATATTAGAGCAGATCCAAATCTTAGAACGAATGGACTTAATAGATGTCTACAGAGTATTCCATGCCAAAAAATCAGAATGCATATTCTTCTCAGCTGTACATGGTCATTCTCCAAATTAGATCACATACTAACTCATAGAACATGTCTAAGTAAATCCAAAGGAATTGAAGTTGTCCCCTGTATATTATCAGACCATAGTGCAATAAAATTAGAGATCAATAGCAAAATAAGCCATAAGAACCTCACAAAATATGAAAATTAAACAACGCCCTACTGAACAACAAATGGGTCACAGAAAAAATTTAAAAAGAAATTAAATGGCTACAATTAAATGATTTGGCCAGTACAACAAATAGTAATCTATGGAACACAGTGAAAGCAGTGCTACAAGGGAAATTCATAGTGGTGAATGCCCATACTAGAAAAACAAAGCAAGGTAAAATAAACGACCTAATGCTGAACCTCAAGATCCTAGTAAAAGAAGAGCAAGACAAACCCCAAGCATGTACAAGAGAGGAAATCATAGGATGAGTGCAGAGGTTAAAGCAAAGGAAACTAAGAAAACAATATTAAAAAAATCAATAAATCACCAGGCGTGGTGGCTCACACCTGTAATCCCAGCACTGGGAGGCAGAGACAGGAGGATTGTTGAGTTCAAGGCTTGCCTGGGCTACACAGTGAGCTCAGGGCCAGCCTGGACTACAAAGCAAAAACAAACAAAAAAAAAAATCAATAAATCAAAATGTTGGTTATTGGAAAGAATAAATAAAATTTACAAGTCCTTACCCAACCTTATTAAAAAGAGGAAATAACGGGCCAGAGATTTAGCTCAGTGATTCTGGCACCTGCCTCACAAGCACAAGGTCCTGAGTTCGATCCCAGTAACCACATACAATGCTGGGCGTGGTGACTCACGCCCACCAGCAATCAATACCACATACCACAGTGCCAGGCATGGTGGCTCACACCCATAATCCCAGCACTCGAGAGGCAGAGACAGGAGGATTGCTGAGTTCGAGGTTTGCCTGGGCTACATAGTGAGCTCAGGGCCAGCCTGAACTACAAAGTGGGACCCTGTCTTTAAAAAAAAAAAAAAAATCATGACTAAGCCCCTATACAAAATTATAATAGATGGTCTTTATCTCAACCTAGTAAAAGCTATTTATGAAAAACCAAGAGCCAACATCATACTAAAAGGCCAAAATCTGAAACCTTTCTCACTAAAATCAGCAACAAGACAAAGATGTCCACTATCATCACTCCTTTTCAACATAGTTGTGGAAACATTAGCCATAGCAATTAGATAGAGAATGAAAAATAGAAGTTAAAGATAGATAAGGAAGAAGTTAAACTGTCATTATTTGCTCATAACATAATACCCTGTATAGAAGATCCTAAAAACTCAGCCAAAAGACTGCTAGATCTAATCACTATACCTAGTAGCATAGCTAGATACAAAGCCAATGGTCAAAAATCAGTAATAATCTTTGTATACATGAAAAATAAACTCAGTGAAAAAAAATCAGGGCATCAATTCCTTTCACAATAACATCCAAAAAATGAAATATCTAGATATCAATCTAACAAAGGAGGTAAAAGACCTCTACTCTGAAAACTATGGCATCCTGAAAAGGGGAATAGAAGAAGATACCAGAAAATGGAAAGACATCCCTTGTTCCTGGGTAGGAGCAACCAGTATTATCAAAATGACCATACTGCCAAAAATAGTATATAGATTTTATGTAATCCTGATTAAAATTCCAGCAGCATATTTCACAGAGGTAGAGAAAATAATACAGAAATTCCTCTGGAAACACAAGAGACCTAGAATAGCAAAAACAATTCTAGACAATGAGGACATGGCAGGGGTTATAACAATTCATAATTTGAAACTACACTGCAAAGCCCCTGTGATTAAAAAACAAACAAAAAAAAACACAAAAGAAAAACCTAGCATGGTACTGGCAAAGAAACAGACCCAAGGATGAGTGGAACATATTAGAAGATCCAGAAACAACTCCCAATATACTAAGCCTCCTCATCTTTGACAAAGTAGCCAAACACCTTGGAGGAAAAATAGCCTCTTTAGTAGATGGTGCTGGAAAACTGGATTTCCATCTGCCAAAGATTAAAGCTAGACCTACAGTTTTCACCATGCACTAAATTAAAATCAAAGTGGATTAGAGATTTAAGTTTTAAAACAGAAACTCTAAACCTGTTGGAAGATAGAATACATAGAAGTATTGAAAGCATTAGCATAGGGAAAGTCTTTATGAACAAAACCTCTGTAGTATGGGAACTAGCAGAAGGAATCAACAACTGAAATCTCATTTTATTAAAATGATTCTTCACAGAAGGGAAACCACCAACAGAGCAAAAAGATAACCTACAATGTGGAAAAAAAGTCGCAGCTGTTTCTCAGACAAAGGACTACTATCTAGAATATGTAAAGAAAGTTTTAAAATCAGACCCCCTCCCCAAATTCAAAGACCCAATTCAAAAGTGCACATCAGAAGTAAAGACATTTTCCAGATGAAGAAGTAAAGGCAGCAAAGAAACATATGAAAAATCATTCAACATCACTGGTTATTCAAGAGATGCAGAAGAAAACATTTATGTATACAGGGGGTGGAGGAGTTGAAGGGAGGGCAGGGGCAGGAGAAAAAAAAGAAATCAAGATACTGCATGTACAGGTCCAATTTGTCAATGATAAAATATGATCATAATGTATACCTAAAATGTACCAATAAACTCAATGAAACAAACAAAAAACAAACCATGGAAGTCAAATACAATGAGCTGTGGTTCAACTTGGCATCTCATAGGAGGTAAGGACTGTATTTTATTTTGTCTATTTGTGGAAAACAGGAAGCTGTATTAGAAAAAAGAAAGGATAGCCCAGTACTCTGAACTTTCACATGAAATTAACTTCTGTTACTATAGTTCCTCCACAATTTACGTACCTGACATGACAGCTTGAGACATAACCTTACTAAAACCAAGCTTCTCTGTCAGTCTTCTTCAGAACACCAGTGGCTTTTCCTCTATCTAGATCTTACTCAAGAAAGCAACATATTGGTCTTTCCATACCCTCTAGAAGATCCTAGTTGCTGAAAATGTAAAATTTGCATGCAAGTGACATTTCTCATAGTTACGACTCCTTAGCAACACTGCCTGACTTTATTCCTTCCTTTTTTTTTAATTTAAATCTTTAGGAGTCTGGTAAGCCCAGTGGAGGCTGTGCAGTGAATTCTGCCACCTGCAAGCAGCCTGCCTGCCACCACACCCAGGCAAGCCAACCCAGGGAACTCCATCCACCACAGATGGGTCTGGGTAAACCCTGCAGAGGCTACACAGTGACTTCTGCCAACTGCAAGCAGCCAGCCCACTCCTGGACCTAGGCAAGATGCCCACTGGGAGTTCCACTCCTCCTGAGTGAGTCTGGGTAAGTGCCACAGAGGCCTTGCAGTGACTTCTGCCGCCTGCAAGCAGCCTGTCTGCCACCAGACCCAGGTCAGGTGCCCCATGAGACATCCATTCACCACAGGCAATTCTAGCCTTCCCGCCATTGGACTCAGTCCAGAAGCCTCATGGGAGTTCCATTCCTGTTTGATGGAGTCTGGGTAAATGTCACTTAGATTGTGCAGTGATTTACAGTGTTCAACAGCACTTATTCAGTGTCCACAGACAAGGAGTTGGTGTCTCTGGAGGCTTTTCCCCCTGCAAGAGTCATGTCCAGTCTGGCCTACAAGGAAATGGAGATTCTGCAGCCTTCTAATTTCTCCCCAGTCACAGGAAAGTAGGGCTCTTACACCTGAGTCTCTGTGATGCTTCCACTGACAGGCCTACATAAAGTTGAGAGCCTGTGCCCTTCTGGTCTGTTCCTGGATGTGGAAAACCTGCCAGTGGAGCATTGGGAGAATGACACCTAGTCCCTTCCTTACTGGAGCTCCAGTGCCTCAGTCTGTGCCATTTCCCCCAACAGACCTACACAGAATGGAGAGCCTATGCCCTTCTGGTCTGGTCCTGACATAAAAACCTGCCAGTGGAATACTGGGGAATCCAGTGAGTGTTTTTTTCACTGTAGTGGACTGGGCCAAGGAACTCACTGAAGCCCTCTATCTAGGTTCCAGTACTGCTGCCACACTTATTCAGTGTCCACAGACAAGTATCTTGTGTCTCTGGGGGCTTTTCCCCATGCAACAGTCATGTCCAGTTTGGTCCACAGGGAATGGAGGTCCCTCAAGCTTCTAGTCTGGTCCCAGTGATAGAAAAGCTATGGGGTGGAGTGCTGTTTAATGGAGCTCAGGGCCCTTCTCACTGGAAGTCATTGTGTGATACTTACTGCACTGCTTGCCCAGTCTGGTTCCATGGGCTGCAAGGCAGAGTAATGTTTAATCTTTTCCTTCTTTACTAGCCCCTATGCACTCTTTCACTTTTGAATATAAATTTTCATTTCTAGTTCCTCATTCTTTTGAACAAGTCTTTAGAGCAGGTAAAGGGCAGGTACTGTTTTGTAACAAGAATACTATTTTGGAATTGCTCTTATAAAGTTAGTTTAGTGCTCAACTACAGTTAGCCTGCACTTCCATAAGCTGAGAAAATCCCATTAGTACGGTCTCCACTGATCACATGAAGTGGGCAAGCTATACTGGGTAGTTCAAACTACACAGGCCAACTGCAACTTTATGTGACTCAAGATAAGAAAGGAAATAAGTGCCTAATAAAACACTAAGCACATAATTTGAATGGGATTAAATTTTAGTTGGTAGCAACAGTCAGAAATAAAATGATATGTATAGAGTTTAAGATATTCTAAAGTGTCATATAGCAGATTGGGGTTTTGTTAGCTCTTTGACTGCTTTAACTATTTTAAACAATTTAAAGTAGAATGCCTATACTTCAGTTAAGTCTCCCTTGGTCTATGTGGCTTGGGTCATATAACTCAACTGAAAATCATCCAATAGCAGGACACTTAAACTGTATGACAAAAGTACAACAGGAAATCATAATAGAACTGCACCTGTGAATAAAAAATGGAAAAGGAACAGTTCTTAAGAATGATCCAGGAACTTTTTACAAAAGGCATGACCTATCCTAATAACTTGTTCCTCCAAAATTATCTAGTGTTAAACTATAATCCTGTAAAGAGATTCCCCAGAAAGTACATCCTGTTATAGTAGCTTGTATCACACTTTTCTCCATTCACTGCTATGGATGATTTCCTATTTACTCACTCTGTCATTCATACAAAATCATTGTTTCTCTGAAACTGGAATTGACTTTATCATAATTTTATTATAATCTTTAATTGCTGGCATTCTTACTGGCTTAGTTACTTTCTCATTGCTGAGACACAATACCTAATACCCACATTTTAAAAGAGGGGAGTTTGATTTTGGCTCACAGTTTGCAGAGGTTTTAGGTTGTAGACATCTGGCTCCAAGGTAGGACAGAATAGCAGAGGAGAACTGCTTATGATACAGGAAGTAAGAGAAACAGACTAGGAAGAGATAAACTCTTCTAAGCCCCACCCTTAGTGACCCACCTCTTCTAACCAGATCCCAACTCCTAACAAGTGAGCTAAAAATTCATCAGAGAACTAATCCACTTATGCTTATCACCCCCAAATCCAGTTACCTCTTTATAGCCCCACATTTGAGTGAATGAGGCTTTGGATATAAAGCATCAACCATAGTACTCATCATTGGTCAGTGTCTGAGCTACTTTCACTCAGTTATTTTTAATAATTTATTAAGCATTCCTGAATGTCTTTTCCAACCATTAAAACTAGAGTCTACATCTAGCCATACATTTACACATACACACCATCTTCTACTTCCTTTCTTCATCCAAGGTAAGCATCTTTTTGAATCCCCAGTTAGTTCCCTTGCTTTCTTTCTCAAATACTTTTATATATTGATATATGTACATGTTACGGTTTTTAACCTTATTTTGACATCATGCTGAAAGAAACCCTTGGAGACATTTACTCTATTAATATGATGCTATTCAGATTCATCCATATTGCTGTAAGCCACTGTGTTTCAATTATTTTTAGATTTTTTAAAATTGAATTCTTTATTGGTACAATTTATATACACCTCACAATCACGTATAACATTGGGGAATTTGTACCAGTATATGACACAAGTTAATTCTCATTTTTACCCATATCCCTACCCACCCACAACTCCTCACCCCCTTTATACATGCTCTTTTATTTTCTTTCTGTATCATATTTACTCCTTCGCCTCATCACATTCCCACACCAAGTTTCCTATAGAAATTTCCGACTCTATAAAAGCTGTCCTACTTTATAGAGCTCATTTGCATCTACAGGTGTTCATGTCAAAGAGAAGATCCAGAATTTGCCTGTCTGTGATCTATTGATTTCACTTATTAGTATATCCTCCAGGTTCTCCATTTGTACCTAAATGGATCAATCTTGGCATTCTTTATGGCAGAGTAATACTCCATTTCATTAAAAAAAAAACCCACATCTTCTTTATCCACTCTCCAGTTGATGGGCATTTGGGTTGTTTCCAAGATTGAGCTATCATGAACTGAGCTGCTATGAACAAGGGTGTACATCTGTCTTTCCGATGTGATTTTTAAAATTCTTTTGGGTATATTCCTAGCGGGGGGATACCAGGGTCAAATGGGACCCAAGTCCTAATTTTCTGAGAAATCTCCACATGGATCTCTACAATGGTTGCACAAGTCTGCAATCCTACCAACAGTGGAGAAGGGTTCCTTCTCCCCACAGCCTCACCAGCATTTATTGTTGATTGATTTTGTGATCGCGGCCATTCTTTGTGGAGTGAGGTGAAATCTCAGTGTTGTTTTCATTTGCATCTCTTGAATGACCAGTGATGTTGAACATTTCTTCATATGCTTCTTGGCTGCTTTGACTTCTGCCTCTGAGAAGTGTCTGTTCATTTCAGATGCCCATTTCTGAATTGGGTCTTTAAACTTGGGAGGATGATCTGTTTGAGTTCTCTATATATTGTAGATAATAGCCCTTTGTCTGATAAACGGCTAGTAAAGATTTTTTCCCATGTTGTTGGTTGTCTTTTAGCAGTGCCAGTGACTTCTTGTGCTGTGCAGAAGCTTTTCAGTAGAATGAGATCCCATTTGTTGATTCTTTCTGCTAGTTCTTGTGCTATAGAGGTTTTATTCATAGTCTCTGCCTAAGCCAATGTCTCCAAGAGTTTTACCTAGCCTGTTTTCCAGCAGGCTTATTGTTTCTGTTTTAATATTTAAGTCTCGTATCTATTGTGAGTTTAGTTTTGTGCATGGTGAAAGAGATAGGTCTAGCTTTAGCTTTTGGCAGGTTGAAGCCCACTTTTTCCAACAACATTTGTTAAAGAGGCTGTCTTTCTTCCATTGGGGATGTTTGGCTCCTTTGTCAAAGATAAGGTGGCTTAGTGTATCTGGAGTTGTTTCTGGGTCTTCTAATCTATTTCACTGGTCCTCAGGTCTGTTACTTTGCCAGTACTTTGCAGTTTTTATCACAGC
>PVIC010040502.1:0-16643 GCA_004025085.1 Thryonomys swinderianus
TCACGCCTGTAATCCCAGCACTTGGGAGGCAGAGACAGAAGGATTGCTGAGTTCCCGGCGGCTTGCCTGGGCACCATAGTGAGCTCAGGGCCAGCCTGAACTACAAAGCGAGACCCTGTCTCAAAAAGCAAAACAAAAAAAATTCTAATTTTTATGATACTGATCTCTAGAAAGAATTTACCCTTCAGGGAAGAAAATTATAAAATCAATACCCATGCAGGCTTAGTGCCACACACTATAAGTATATACCCTGAGAGGCCAAGGCAGAAGAGTTACAAGTTCAAAACCCACTTGGGCAACTTAGTGGCTTACCAAGACCTTGCCTCAAAATAAAAGAAAAATACCACAGGGCCTGGGATTTAGCTCAAATGGTACCACACCTACTTTGGAAGCACAAGGGCCCAAGTTTAATCCCCGGTACCACCAAAAAAGCTTGAAATAAAAATAAAAATAACAAGGGCTGGGGCTATAAACTGAGTGCAAAGGCCCTTGGTTTGATCCCTAGTAACTGAAAAAAAAAAAATCAATACTCACTACCAGCCATAAGAATCAACCTTTGAATGGAGAGGTTTTTATCCCAAAAAGAAAAGGGTGATGTTGAAAAGACAGACTCCATATATCTTTAAGTTTCTATAGATCATTCCATATGCCTTGAAGTTCAGAGTAAAGGTGTAATAACTGACTAAAAAGAAACAATGCAAAACCAGAATTTCTGGCTCTAAAGACCATCAAGCAGGAGATCCCTGATAAGAAATAGGAGAAACAGCTAGGAAAACCACTCGAGGCTTGTCTAATATTACTTATTTCAGTCTCCAGATGTAGATTAAACAGAGTTTGCTTTACCTCCTCTTTCTAAAACAGCCAGAATTTAGAACTTCCTTCCTGCAGATGATTCTTTAAACTATGTTTATTTATTGTCGGATTTTTCTCAGCACCACTTTGAATTTACTTTACTTTTCTCCTTTCCAGAAATACCTAAAACACAAGTATTTCTCTATTTCTTCTCCCTTTCAATTTGTAACCTCACCCTAGTGCCCAGTAAAATTGTCTTAAATCTTTTTAATTTCTAGAGTTATCCTTGATGTAGACAATGGGATATAGTCAGGAAAAATCTGCCTAAACCAGAAGGTCCTTGTGTCTCTCAAATCTCTCCACCACACATTCTCCCCTGATAGTCACCAGTTAACCTGAACACCATCAGTTTTCACTGCTTGGCCCAAACAGTGGTCCCGCTCATCCTACCCTCCACACCCACAACACTTTCAGAGCTCCCCAAGGCTGAACAGCCTACTGACGAGGCCAAGCTCTAAATCCTGCCTCTACTACCCTTCATGTCTGGGAGACCCTGACCAGAGTCTCTGCCTCAGTTTCCCCACTGGTTCCATGGCGATAATAGCACACAACTCATCTCATTGTTTTGATATTAAATGAGATAGCAAGAGTAGAGGTGACGATGTACTGTTTACTTTCTGGATTTTTTTTTTTTTTTTGGTAGAGCTAGGGATCAAACCCAAGGCTTCTCATATGCTCGGCAAGCACGTATCAATGAGCCACACTTCCAGACCTTCTTCAATGTTTCTTTTTTTTTTTTTTGAGACAGGGTCTCACTTTGTAGTTCAGGCTGGCCCTGAGCTCACTTTGCCTTGTAGCCCAGGCCAGCCTCAAACTCAGCAATCCTCCTGCCTGTGCCCCCCAAGAGCTGGGATTACAGGAGTAAGCCACCACGCCTAACAATGTGATGTGTGGTACAGGCATTAGTCACCACACCCAGTAATGTGGTATGTGGTACCGGGGATCAAACTCAGGAATTCGTGTTTGCCAAGCAGATACCAGAATCAATGAGCTAAATCCCCAGACCCCTTCTTCAATTTTCTGAAGCAGGTATTTTAAGTTCTTTAGCTGCCTACTCCTCTTCATTTTGGATCTTACTATTTAAGATATTATCTTAGGAACCCAAAATTCAGTGCATTTTGTACCTTTCTTCTATCATCTCTGTACTGTACTGATTTATAGCAGCGCTCCCTGCTCTGTGACTTAACTTTTTGACATTTCAGTTACACAGGACAACAGTGTTGTAAAAATATTAAATGAAAAAACACAGAAGTAATTCATAAGTTTTAAAGAACTCTTCTTACAGTACATTGTTATAATTGTCTTTATTAGTTATTGTTAATTTCCTACTGCAACTAATTTATAAACTAAACATTACATGTATGCATGTATAGGAAAAAAAATAATACATATTTCCTATATAATACATATAGGAAAAAATATAATACACATGGTTTCAGGCGCCCACAGGGAGTCCTGGAATGTGTCCCCATGGAGAGGAGGACACTATTGTACTCCCAATCTAGGCTTGCCTCCCCACAGCCCTCCCAAACTCCAGACTATCAGACCAGAGGAGCAAAGGGCACCTCCATGGGCAACTGAACCCGGATGTGAACACACCATATCGAGATCCTCCGGTTATAGTACTGTCAATCTCTTCTGCCTCTGACTTTGCCATCTCAAAGACAGCAGTGTCAGTGGCCAATCAACTTTAGAAGGCTCTTCTGGAGCATCTTCCCCTTCTTCCTCCCATCACTCCTCACATCTCCTCAGTGCCCTCTACCCCTCTACCCCGATGAGCAGCACCTGGGATCCGTAGCCCTGATGGGACCCTGGACTGCCGCAGGGGTTCCCTCACCTACTTCCCAGCCTCCGACCTCACACACAGCCTCCACTCCTTCCTCCAGCTCTCAGAGGACCTTGGTGATGGCTGCACAAAGAAGTATACGCTGAAAAGGTACAGAAGGGCCCTGCCTGCCCCGCAGCTGCATCTGCAACAACACAAGTCCCACACTGCCTCCCCCCACACACACAGCAATCTCTCTCTGCCTTCCCACTGCTGCCACACTCTCGCGGCCACAGTGTCACTCGCATTTCCTGGCTCAGCTAGGAAACCACCTCCGGCAGGGGCTCCTCCCCAATGCTGTGGCATCAGGTGACCGTTCACATTCCTGTCATAGTTTCGGTAGGCCACTTCCCACTGGATATTTTCTCTGGTTTCTTCTTCCCTCTGGAGTCCAAGGCCCTAGCACAATGCCTGGTTATCAGGAAACAGTACGTTAAATGGCTGTTAGAATCCCCAAATTAACATCATTTTTCACTTTTGGAGCACTAGACCACCATCGCTTCTACTTATTCTTCCGAATCTTGAAAGCTATTTTGTCCTTTAAAAAAAAAAAAGAATCTGTTTGTAAATCTTGCCTCTTCATTGCTTTGGGAGTCCGTAAATATTTCCACTTCCTTACAAGTGCATGGCTCAAAGCTGAATAAAGCTGAAAGGCTGAGGCAAAAAGATGGTCAAGTCAAGACCAGCTTGGGATAACCAGTGAGCTCAAGGCTAGCCCAGACTACAATGTCCTGTTTTAAAAAATAAAACAGAATAAACACACACGAGAAAGCTGAACAATACTTATTAATGACTTCAAATATTTGAGTATCACCATATTTTGTCAGTTGATAAATCCATCACAATTAGGCTATTTACACACAACCAAAATTTCAACGAAGACCTTTAGTTTTACTTCCCCCAAGTTTCAGTTCCATTATTCTGTGGTGTTTTAATGAACCTTAAGAGAAATGTAAAAGTTACACTGCCAAATGTTTCTGAAGAGCTAAAAGTAACTACTGAAGTAAAACAGGGTATTTTACCACTTGCAGCTTTTTGTTTCCACTTTTACTAATTCCGATTAGTTCAGGGTTATAAAGCATGTCATCCTATTAGAGAGTATTCTATTATCGTGATCATCTCGCAAGCACAAGCGTCTTCAGCGCTCACCCTGCCTCTCTCAGGCAAAGACTTAACTGCAGCTGTCAAGGCCAGATCTTTTCTGTGAGTTAAAATGAGCTGAATTTACTTTCAAACATATTTTTAATTCTTATAAATACATCATAAGACCCTGGCAGACAGTGCCAAGTATTTCCCAAGAAATAAAAACTTATATTCAGGAAGCTAAAGCAGGAGGATCACTTGAACACAGGGCCAGACTCAAAAAACAAAAACCTCATAATCACAGAAAAATCAACGTAATATACAAATGTTTACAGCAATGGTTTTCACAATCACCAAAACTGGAAAGAGCTTTAATGTCTCCAGACAGTGAATAAACTGTGGAACATCAACACAGTGGAAGACAAAATAATAACCAGCAACTAGAATATAGATATGTGAATCACAAATATATTTCTTCGGGAATTGGGCTGTTCTTATTTTTGTTGTTTGTTTGTTCATTTGTTTTTGGGACAAGGTCTCTTTTTGTAGCTCAGGCTGGTCCTAAACTCACTATGTGGCCCAGGCAAACCTTGAACTCAGCAATCCTCCAGCCTCTGCCTCCTTTGTGCTGGGATTAGAGGTGTGAGCCACCACACCTGGCACAGTGGTTTGTGGTACTGAGTGCTGATGGGTGTGAGTCACCACGCCCCATATTGTTGTACGTGGTTACTGGGGATCAAACCAGGGACCTTGCACTTGCTAGGTAGGTGCTGGAACCACTGAGCTAAATTTCTGGGGCTATTTTTGTTTTTTTGAACAGGGTCTTGCTTTGTAGCACAGGCTGACCTTCAACTCAAAGCAATTCACCTGCCTTAGCCTCCCAAATACTGGGATTATGGCCACCAGGCTCAGCAAGCCACAGATGCTGTTTTGTCATATGGCATTCTCAAAAAAACAAATAAGAACAAAGAATAATGTCACTATAGTAGGACATTGACTACCAGGGGTGAGAAGAGCTCAACTACAAAGGGGGAAGTGGGTGTGGTGGCACATATCTATAGTCCCAGAACTCTGGGAGGTTGAGGTGGGAAGATTTCAAGTGAGACCAGACTGGGCAACTGAGCAAGGCTATCTCAAAATTTTAAAAAAGAAAATTAAAAAGGGTTGGGGACAGAGCTCAGTATAAAGGCCTTGGGTTCAACTGAGGGACAGAAGGCAAACATGACAAAGTTGCAGCAGAGGAAATTTTGGCACAAGGGGATTATTATGAATTGATTATAGTAGTAAATACCTGACTATATGTATGTCAAAAGACCTGTATGCCACAAAATAAATTTCACCGCAAGTAAATTAAAGTTTCAAAAGGTCATTCTTGTCTGACATAGTGGTACATGTGCTACTCAGGAGGCTGAGAAAGAGGATTGATAAATTCGAGATCTACCTCTGAGCAACTCAGAGATCCTGTCTCAAAATTCGTAAAGAGGTAAGGATGTAACTCAGCAGTATACTTCCCTAGCATGTATATGAGGGCCTGGGATCAATCCCGTGCACTCAAATTATCTGGGCGTGGTGGCCCACGCCTGTAATCCCAGCACTCGAGAGGCAGAGGCAGGAGGATTGCTGAGTTCAAGGGTAGCCTGGGCTACACAGTGAGTTCAGGACCAGCTTGAACCATAAAGCAAGATCTATCTCAAAGAACTAAAAAAAAAAAAAACCATGATGTACCTTAGTGCAAAGGGATTCAATCCACAGTACCACCAAAAAAAGAGTTAACTGTTGCTGGGGACAGTGGTGCATGCATATAATCCAGCCGAGGCAGCACTATTACAAAAGCCTAGGCTGTTCACTGACATCCTGTCTCAAAATAAAAAGGGCTGGAGTGCAGCTCAATGACAGAGCCAATACCTAGAGCTCAATCCTTAATACCACACACATGCAAAAGTCAATTCTTTAATCATGATTTGTTTGGAGAAAGATTATCCCTAAAATATAATTACCACAAAGGTATGGATTTCTGCAGCATCCATCATGGCTGTTGTTCTTATTTTGCTAGTATGTACTGGAATTAAGAAGAGTTCTTTGGGGATCGTGAAAGGAAGAACTCCAAATGTCTTTCAGATCCCTTTAGCTTCCCTCGTACTAATGTCCTTTTTTAAGGTTCTACATGATGACAACATCAGCACCAGCTGCACACAGTGAAGGGGAGTTCTACGGGGATAGGAGAAAGGTCATTCAAAGCCACCAAGGACAAAAATTTTAAGAATTCTAAAAAGCCACGAAGACAGACTGTACTCCACAGCAAAGCACAAGAAAGCATTTTAAAGGAAGAAACTCATCCAAGTCAAAAGCATAAGCAAAATATTCCACTTACATCTTTGCTACTCCTTCCTAGACCTTCCTTAAAAATGAGTCAAGTAGGGAAAAGGGGTTTCAGAAAGGAAGGAGGAAAGAGAACAGAGGGCTCCCAAAGCAGGTTAGGCTGAGACTTCTCAAAGCCCTGCACCCAGTGTTCCCTACCACGGAAAATATGACTCAATTTCAGGCAAAAGATAAAACAAGCATGGGTTCAACACCCAGTTACATTTTCTTTCCAGTATATTCTGGGCCAAACCCACACATTCCTGTAGCAGAGGGAATGGCCCACGGGTCTTCTTCAGAGACTGCCCCAGGCACTCCCAGCCAGGCGCCAGACTCAGGCTCCAGCCCCAGGCTCCAGCCCAGGCCCTGGCTCCAAGTGTGGGTGCCTCTCCGTGTTTTCCTCTGGCTCTGTCAGGAAGGAGCAAGTCCTAGCTTATTCTCCAGGGAGACCTGGGCCCTGCTACATTGTTATACCTCAGCATGAGATCAACACCTGGGGCTTGCCCAGTGCAGGGTGAGCTCAGGGTTGCTGCCTGGAGAACCAGCTCCCCTAACCTCCAGCAGCATTTGCAGCTGGAAAGACTGGCTTAAATGCAAAACAAATACTATTTTCAGGAAGACTTCTAGGGGGAGGGTGAAGAACAAAGCTGAAAACCTCTAAAAGAGTCAACCAGAACATTCCATGGCATGCTGTGCCTAAAATGTTTTTAAAAAATATTTTTCTCAAGAAATAATCATTGCAAGGGGTGAACTGTCAAAGTTAAATAAAAATCCCTCACTCTACAAAGACAAGAACGAAGGGCTAAATGGTAAAACAGCTTATTGTATTAAGCTAATTAAGGTTTATCATATTAACCATCTGAGTTTTAGTTGGCACCAGAAATGCAGGAGCAGCGTATCATGCAACATGGACTCGGATCTGCTAGGCAAGCATATTTCTGCCACAGTCATCTGCAGAACCTCTGGCAGTTGAAAATGAGGTAGAACTAAAAACCAATTTCAGCACAGTGATTTGCAAAGAATTTTGTTCCATCATGTAAGCTATTTACTGGTATATCCATCTGAGATTACATTTATCTCTATTAAATACTACATAAAGTATTCCAAGCTAACCATGCACTCTTGTTTCCCCTTTCGCCAGTTTCATCACACAGGCGATGTTCTGCAGCCAAATGAAAAACATTTCAACAATAAAAACCCCTGCATACTTAACACCCTTCAATGCAGATATGTTCACCAATCGCCAGCACAAAACTCAACCCATTTCCAAGATCCTAGGTATCTCTGAAAAGACTATTCTGTTGAACACAGAGAGGAACAAAATAGCCACTTCAAAAGTGAGGAAGAAATTTATTTGCAATCGTGTCTCCTACAAGCTCCTCTTGACTGTACCTCCACCAAGCCAGCAGAAAGGCAGAACCAGTTCTGTTGCTGAGATCATGTTGGATCTGACTCTGGAGTGACTGGTTTCCTGTTTGGGGAAGTTGCAATTCTTTTCACAAGGAACCCCAAGGCAAAATGTTTAGTGTTCCCCTGAAAGCTCCCACAGCCTTTGTTCTTCACTTTGCTACATTCCTGACAGCTTTCTCCTCTCTTCTCCTCTCCTCTATTCCCCAACCTCTGATTTGGGAGGTTGCATGAAAATGCCAGCTCAAATCTAACTGCAATCATCTGAGGCATAGTTTCTATCAGCCATTACAATAAAGCTGTGAGTTAGCAGGCACCTTTGCGCAGATGAAGCCAGACTACCAGGTTTCCTCCTGGTCTTGCATCAGTATTCTACATTTAAATGTATGCCACAAATAATCCAATGGTAAACTCACCGTCAACTGCCCCCAAAATCAATAAAAGACATTCCACCACTTGACTCGAAGTGAAAAGCCTTTCAGGTTAACAGAGAGTGCATGGTAAAAGAAAGGTGATGAATGAACAAAAGGCAAATCTAACTCCAGGATCCTCAAATCCTTAAAAGGTGGTTAGGCTGCCTCGATTTGGTGAAGCCCTTCCTTTTCTTACAATGATCAGGAAAATGCTACATGTGTATTGCTTTAGCCTTATGCAAAACAGCCTATTCTCCACAAGGCCCTGCCGCCTACCATCCTCTAAACTTGCCTCTTTCCAGGCAGGACTGCTCCAAATGCCCAAGCACATGCGATTTTAATGAAGGCATTTGGATTTCACCTTGATAGCAGTACCTTGAAAAAGTCACTTGAAATCCCATTAAACGTGGATAACATTAAGAGTATTTCTTCTCCACTCTGAACCCAGTTTTATCTGCAGGGTACCAATCCACTGTCAAGCCTGTGTATGAATGGATCTGCAAATAAATACTTAAATTCATGCTCAAAATAGCGTATCTCACCTTGTGAACCTTGACCTTTTGGAAAGACTTTGGATCAGTGATCAGTTACTGTCACACGGTTGCATTCTCTGCAAATATGAAAGGGTTAAAAGCAGCCCCAGTCAACAGGCCTGTATGGGGGAAAAAAAAAAGACAGCATGTATGGCTAACAGCATCATTGGAACGCATTTATGCTCATTTCCTAGAACAATATTGTTACCTTTTGGCCTTCATAATAGTCAGAAGTATCCCAAACACCCTTTAGTAGCTTCTAAAAGGAAAAGCACAAAACAGAACATAACCCTGCAAGAGAAAAAAAGGCATGCAAAGTAGCATTCTTCAGCAACAAACAAACTACCATTACAAATCCATCAGTTCATTCTGGTTTTGTTTTGTTAAAAACAGAGAAAGAGAGAGAGACTGCATAAACCAAGTGTCCCCACCCTAGCAAGGCACATTTTTTTTTTATTTAATAAGGGTCATAAATCTCAGCTCCTTGTCCATCCCTTAAGCAAAAGAAAAAGGCAGGAAAAGCCCAAGTAATCTTAGACCCTGCAAACCTGCACCTTTTCCCCCATCTTCTCTACACAGGATCATTTAGGGCTCCATTAGTCACGTACCAGTGCTGTGTGGTGTCTAAGTGTGCATTCACATACTGTGTTGGGATGGCACCTTCCTGCAAGCTCCTCTGCTTTTGGCTGCCATGAAGGGAGGAAGCTGCTATCCCACTGTAGTAGCTCAGTGACTGCATTGTGTTCAGGAGCTGATCTGCCTCAAACCAGTTTCAGCCGGTTCTGGTCACCCTACATAAAAAAGCTATGGCAACCCTCGCTGAGTTGCCAACAAGTCCCTGAAAATCATCAGCACCGGGGGGATCTCACTGGGGGTTGCCTCTCCCTTTTAGGTCTTTCTGAGGAGGGGAAGGTCATCTTGTGTCCCCCCACCAGCACACAAGCACGCAGCCTTGAAAATGCTCACCTCACCAGCCCCCCAGAGCCCCTTTGGGCGCATTCCCCCTCCCCTCCACCCCGAAGCCCACCAGACATTGTTTCCCCCTCCTTCTCCTTCCCCCACTTACCTCCCACAACCTGGCTCAGATCTTTGTGTACGTGTGTGTCAGTGTGTGTTCCCTATGTTGGTGGCTGACAAAGAGCCCCCAAGAAAGCAATCTATGTGTGTCTCCTCACACAGGATGCGTCGGCTGCAAGCCGGCCTGGCCTCCTAGCAGAGTGGTGCTGGCTTGTTGACCAGGCTCCTCTCTGCCTGTCACCCCCACCCCACCCAGCCCCCTCCTCCCTTCCGTCCCTCTCCTTTCTCTCCCAGCCTTGTCACCACCACCAGCAGCCCCCCCAATCTCTTCCTCCTCCTCCTCCAACCTTCTCTTCTTTCAAGCACCTGGGGGGTGGCGAGTCCAAATCCCTTCACCTCGGGGTACAACACTGGGGATGTATGGGTCGTGGGGGACAACTGAAGCCGGGCAGTGGGGAGAGGGGGCACGCCGAGGCCTTGCAAAAACGACCAGTGCACAGCCAGCGCTGAGGGGGGGCAGCGAGCCGGTGCTCACGTGGCCCCCTCTCGAGCCGGTGGGGCCTAGCCACACCGGCCCTTCCTCGGGGCCCCCCAAGGAAAGCGGCGGGGCGCGAAGGCCGGCTGTCCCCTGGGCGAGGGTAGGGCAGGCCACTGCAGCAGGCCGTGGGGCCTGCGCCTCGCGCGCTCACCCCGACCCGCAGGGGTGGCACGAGGGGCCCGGCGCCCCTGCCTCGCTGTCCCCGGCGCCCACCCGCACCCCTCGCTGCCCGGCCGCCCCGGGTCGCCCCCGCGCGGAGGCGCACACACACCCACCCCCAGCCCGGGGTTGGCCTCTTCACAGCGGTCAAGCCCGGGCGTCTGGGCCGCAGCTCGGATGACCTTTGTTCAGCGCGGCGCCGCCGGCGGCTGCTGCTGTAGGGGCCGTTGCTGCTGTCGTCGGAGCGGCGGCGACGGCGACGGCGGCGGCTTCCATGTTACGGGCGTGTCGGCTGCATTCGCGCTGCCGGGGTCTGTGTGTGCGTGTGCGGTGGAGCGGCCTCGCCCGCCGCCCGCAGCCACCCGCCGCCGCCGCAGCCGCCGCCGCCGCCGCCGCGCGGCCTCTCCGAGCGCCCGGCCGCCCCGCGCTCCCCGGGCCCGCTCTCTAGGCCGCGCGGCGGCGACAACGGCCGGCCCGCCGCGTCGGGGCCTAGGCTGGGGTGCGGGCCCGGGTGGCGGCGGCGGGTGAACAAAAGGGAGAGCGGCGAGGGGGAGGGGGCGGCGCGGGGGAAGGGAGACCCGGGGGGGACGCGGCGGCGGCGGCGGAGCGCGAAGCCCCGCGGCCGCTGCCGCCCGAGTCCCGCGGCGGCGGAGAGGCGCCCCGCAGACCTGCCAAGTCTCGCCCTTACGGGGCCGCCGGCTGCAGCTTCGCCCGGGATCGCAGAGCCGGGGGGTGGTGGTGGTGGTGAGGGGACGGAGGGAGGGCTGCTTTTTTTTTTTTTTTTTTTTCAAACGACATTTCTGACTCTCACCCAGTCCTTTTCCATGGCCCCAAGCCGCAACTTACTCGAGTGGAAGGAAGCAAGGCCTCGCCAAAGATGGTTGAGAAAGACCGTGAGCCTCTACCCAGGCAGGATCTTGAAGCCAAGGTGGTGTTCTGTTCTCCTCGTAATGGTGGCAAATAAGTAAGAAGAGAGCACGGTATCTTCAGAGGAATGAAATCTGAAATTCTCCCTGGAGGTGGAAGAAGGGGCTCTCCTCTGGTTAGTTAGTGGTTTGGAGCCCTTTTCGCCTTAAACTGAGCCACAAAAGAATGGAAGACACCCCCTGGGGTGGGGAGAAAGCCCTGGTGTAAGAGACACACGTTTTGCGTTCAGAGAAAAAGCCACTGGGGCCAGATTGAAACATGGCATGTTCTGTTCATGTAGGGTTTTTTCTTTAAATGGAATGATATTGAGTAAACAAGATGTAATAGCTGGGTCTTTAAATTCTAGAAGGGAGATGGTGTGCAAATGTAACAAGCACATATTGTACATACAGCAGGTGGTCATAGCTTACAGAACACAAAAAGATATGTATATAAACCCGCCAAAGGCCAGAAAGGGGAAATAATCCCAACCCATCCTAGAGCAAGACAATGTATTTCCATTACAGATGAACTAAGCTGTTTTCCAGTCCCATGTCCTGGTTCCTGTGTTGTTCCCAGACATGCACGCCATTGGAAGGTTTTTAAAACGACAGAGAAACCTCCATGTCAAGCTAAATATGCTGACACTGGGAATAGGACAAAATGGAAAGATCTGAAAAAATGTCACCGTTACCGCTTAAAAGGCACATTCCTGTTTGATCTGACCCTGAAGACACTAATAGCAGGGGAGTAGCAGTGAAGACCCACCAGAGGAAGCATCCGTATGTGCTTTATTTTAAATTAGATTGATTAGTTAATGTCTGCAAAGTGTGCAGAAAAGTTAAAAAAAAAAACCCTTAGAAGCCTTTTCTTTTACATTAACTTCCATTGAGGAAGCCATTGTTCTTGTTATAGGGGCAACATATGATGTAAATATTAAGTAGGTTTGGGGGGGCTTTTAACACTTTTCATAGAAAAGGTTGGAATTACTGACAGAAGAGTTTTTGCTTTCAAACACCAAACAGTTTGGAGTTCCACATAATTTGGAATGCATCTCTACATATTTAGCTACGTTTAGAAAGACCTATGTAATCTGCAAATTTTGCTGGCCACGGCAACACATTTATCAGTGTTACAAGATGATGAAATTGAAACTCTCATCTTCTGTAGCCTGAAAACAATGCCAGTACTCTGTGTGTTGAGTTTCAGCTTTACCTGGGCTTGATTTCATTTGAAAGGAAACCTTTTTTATTCTCTCAAAGGTGGGCCCTTATTAGTATGCATGTAGAACAACAACAACAACATTATGTGCATTGAAAAGTATGCAACGACCTGCTTATTTGAGATCTTGATACACTGTGGATATAATAATGTATGGAGTTTCATAGTATACGTACCATGGCAAATCCTAGGTTTTATAGATTTGGAATCCTTGTTTACTTAACATGCTTTCTTGCCCCTCCCCCATCAGTTTCTCTTGAGCTGAAATCACCACACAACAGCATTTGAAAGGTTACAAGAGTTGTACTCCCAACACCAAAATCTGAATTGTTTGTCATAAAGAGTCTTAAGCTGTACAATTGCCTTGTGTAGCTTCATAGTGCTTTTTGAGCAGGGCTCTACACAAACCCAGTGCTTTGGCCAACCCTTGGCTAAATTTGGATTAAAAGCACAATTCATCATTTGCACAAATGGCAACATAATATTGCGTCTGCCTTCAAATGCTATTAACAATCAAAAAGTGAAAGATAATTTCTAACAAATTATCTCAGTTCTATTTTTACAAAGGTTTCAGAAAAATTCCTTTCCCAGGTAGACCAATAGTTAAAAGGAAAGCACCTATCCTTAGTCCATTTTGCAAAATCATTGAATTTCAAAGCTGAAAAAGCTTTCATTTCTAATGGCTTAAAAAAGGACACTACCCTCTTCTAAAAATCAATACCAAAAGGTTTGTTCTATTATTCTACCTATGTAAAAGCTACCTTTTGCACTGTTCTGCTTTGAGCATAATAAAATAGTAATTGACTATAAGAATGAAATAAAACTATTATCTGAATACAGCAGATAAGGACAGGCAGAACAAAGAAATCATAGGATTCTCAAGCCAAAAAGAAACTAAAGGAATTCCAAATCCTTTGGGATTTTGTTATTGCTATTTTTATTGCTCTCAGTGTCTTGGTTTTTCCTCCAATCAGTGCATTGCAAAACCCCAGCTTTTTTTTTTTTTTTTAATCTTTTGTGGTTGGAAGCAGGATTTGCAGAAGCATGTAGATATCATGCTTTCCCTCCAAATTCCACTATGAAATTGGGAGATTCCTTTGTTAGGCAGAGTGCACAGAAGGTGTGTTCCAGGAGGGAACGAAAGAAAAGCCTTTTCTTTATCTCAGCATCAAAGGCCCTGCAAAACTAGTCCTAAAGCCAGCAGCTCCCAGACTTCAGCTGCACATTTTAGAGCTCAAAACCATGGTAGGCCTAGGTGTTTACAGAGAATTTAATGCTTTAAATTTGTTGGCATTTTTAAAATAAATTGTTACAATGTTTGACCCTAGCATAGTAATTTAAAGATTTGTAGCACAGTGGCCAGAGAAGGAAAGAGAAAAAAAAATCTATCTTTTAAAAAATACTAAGCTATTGATGGGTATTTTTTTTTCTAAAATCATACCCTTGAAATAAAACACAGCCAGGGTTTAAATTATTATCAGTTTGCCAGAAGTAGACTGAGGAAAGGATTCATCTTTTCCTTTGTTAGTAATTTCATAAATAGTGTTGTTATAGCAAAACTACCTCCCCTTTTCTGAGCCTCAATTTGGAAATCCCTGCAAAAGCCTTTCTCTGGAAGACCTGAAGCAAGTGGGGGGTTGGGCTCAGAATTAGGCTTTATTTAGGAGGCCTCTAGATATTTGAATGACTTCCTAGGTCCTGGCTAGTAGCTAGATCCATTAATTCTTGCCTCCTGCTGTCTCTTTAGGCAGAAGTGCTAAAGCTTGGAAAGCTGGCCTTGTCCAAAGAAAGAGAAGGGTAGGGACAAAAGAAAGTGGGTAGTTTCTAGAGCAATACCTCAGGGAATGGAAACAGAAACAGAAGTACAGGGTTTGAGATGGCAGTTACAGGCATCATCTTCCCAAACCATGGCCCAAAGAAGTCTATTAAGAACTGTCTAGGATTTCCTAGTCCTTGTTAACTGTCACACTGCACCTGGGTTTCTTTTCAAAAGTACATTGGGGCCGGGCGTGGTGGCTCACGCCTGTAATCCCAGCATTTGGGAGGCAGAGACAGGAGGATTGCTGAGTTCGAGGCTTGCCTGGGCTACATAGTGAGCTCAGAGCTAGCCTGAACTACAAAGCGAGACCCTGTCTCAAAAAAAAAAAGTACATTGGGTTTGCTTCTTACTCTAAATCCAAGAGAGAAGTAAAAAGAACAGAAATCTAGTATCTGTTTGAGAAAAAAGAAAGACCATCCAGCTTTATCGTAGGAGAAAGAAAGAAAAGGGAGCACACTGGCCCTGGGGATTCAGACCTTCCTAAGCAGGGAACCCATGGGTCTCTTGCTGTGCAGAATCTACCAGGGCACACGATCATCCTTAGCAGTCAGCACAGTGCTAGCAGATCCCCGCGCTGACGCGAACTGATTGAACCCACGAGCACCTGAGAGTAAACCTATCCCAAATTAAACATACAATATTTTGCCACTACAGTGGCTATTGTAGATAATGTAGTGCTTTGCCTGGGTTCTCTTGTGAGGGTGTCCACTCGCTCTTCCAGCTGCTGAGACGGCTGGCTGCTAGCAGGCTGTTCACAGCTGAGTCCCTCCACTACCAAGTGCCTGGGCTAGTCTGACAGCTCTTGGCAAGTCTTTCTCAAAGTGTTTCCCCCTTCCTGCAGGGCAGCTAAAGACAGAATGGCTTAGCCTTCCTGCTCGACAGAGGCCAACTCGGCAGGGTTGGTTTGAGTTCGCTTCTCACTGAGGGCAGGTCCCGGTTACCGGAGCAGTATAGGTCAACTTCTTTCCAACCTCATTCCTTCACAGATGTACATTCAGACATGACCCAGCCTATTCTAGATAACTCAGCCCAGGGCACTCAAACACTTCGGATCCATCTCCTCAGTGACTCCTTTCTCCAGAAATGGCACTCACTAGCCAGCTGCGGTGGTCCCCTCCTCAAATCCCAGTATTCTCAAGGGCTGAGGCAGGCACACTCCTCAAGAGGATTGCTGAGTTCAAGGCTTGCCTGGGCTACAGAGTGAGCTCAGGGCCAGCCTGAACTACAAAGCGAGACCCTGTCTCAAAAAGAAAAAAAAAAAAAAAATAGAAAAGTGAAAAAGGGATAAAAATGTAGTTCATCATTCCCTGAGTCCAATCCTCAGTACCCCATGGGTAAAAAAATTCTGGAATTAAATTACAGAAATTCTAACACACACCAGATTTAATGTGGAATCATTTACAAACTTCTGCAGCACAAAAGTTGAAGGCAGAAATTCACCAATTACTACAGAATATCCTCAATGAAGTTAATTTTATTTAAAGGGCAGTAAGGTCAAGAATATTTTGCACCAGTCCCTTTAGGAAAGACTGCTTCCTCTACTTAGAAAGTTAAACTTGGCCCTTGCAGTCTATGTTCCACAGTGGTTTACTGCCATGTCCTGACAAAGAATTTAACATTATTCAGTGTCCTTTAACAAAAAAAGAGTAGAGCTTCAAATATGCTGGACTTTTTTTTTTTTTTTTTTTTTTTGAGACAGGGTCTCGCTTTGTAGTTCAGGCTGGCCCTGAGCTCACTATGTTGCCCAGTAAAAGCCTCGAACTCAGCAATCCTCCTGCCTCTGCCTCCCGAGTACTGGGATTACAGGCTTGAGTCACCAAGCTTGGTATCTGTGGTATGAGGTAATGATTGCCAGTGGGCATGGCCACCATGCCCCGTATTGTGGTTACTGGGGATTGAACCAGGGATCTTAAGCTAGCAAGGCAGGCATTGGAACCACTGAGCCACATCTCTGGCCCTATGCTGGACTTTTTTTTTTTGAGAGAGAGGGTCTCGCTTTGTACTTCACACTGGCTCTGAACTCACTATGTAGCCTAGGCAAGCTTCAAACTCAGCAATCCTCCTTTCTCTGCCTCCTGAGTGCTGGGATGACAGGCGTGAGCCACCACGCCCTGCACTGTGGTATGTGGTATTGATGGTTGGTGGGCATGAGTCTCCACGCCTAGCATTGTATGTGGTTACCAGGGATCGAACTCAGGACCTTGCGCTTGCGAGGCAGGCGTTGGAACTACTGAGCTAACCCTCCAGTCCTATGCTGGACTTTTTTTTTAAAATTGAATTCTTTATTGGTACAATTTATATACATCTCAAAATCACATATAACATTGGGGAATTTGTACCAGTATATGACACAAGTTAATTCTCATTTTTACCCATATCCCTACCCACTCCCCCCTCCTCCCCCCTTTATACATGCTGTTTTATTTTCTTTCTGTATCATATTTATTCCTTCCCCTCATCACATTCCCACACCAAGTTTCCTATAGAAATATTCCACTCTATAAAAGCTGTC
>PVIC010040503.1:0-16662 GCA_004025085.1 Thryonomys swinderianus
GGGACAAAGCATACTTTCTAAAAATGGGTTAACCTTTTCTTTCTCTCTTTGATGATTCTTAAAATTGGAATTAGCTGCCACCAGACAGAAGTAGCATTCTGCTGGGTCAGGTGTCTAAACAAATAAATGAAATAAATTGGTAACTCAAACCTCCTCATGCCCCACATACTAAGTAACTGGTAGCACAGCCAAACTAAACGATGGAGTCAGAAGTTACATTAGAGGGCCGGAGGGTTAGCTCAGTGGTTCCGGCGCCTGCCTTGTAAGCGTAAGGACCTGAGTTCGATCCCCGGTTACCACATATAATGCTGGACGTGGTGGCTCACGCCTGTCATCCCAGCACTCGGGAGGCAGAGACGGGAGGATTGCTGAGTTCGCGGCAGCTTGCCTGGGCACCATAGTGAGCTCAGGGCCAGCCTGAACTACAAAGCAAGACCCTGTCTCCAAAAAGCAAAAAAAAAAAAAAAAAAAAGAAGAAGTTACATTAGAACTTATATCCAGCAGTGATAATAAGTGAAATAAACGATGCAGCAAAAATTAAATAATAATTATAGCCCCAGACTTCCAGTAGATGACTAACACAGCATTTAAGCTAAGCCTATTTTTCTGGCACAGATAGGGTTCATTCTGGAACCCCATGAGGCCCGAGTCCCCAGTCACCCTGTCTATAGAGGGAGTTACAAATGACACTGCTCTTCTGTCATCCCCTTTGGTTACGCTTCTTACAAAATTGAGAAATAAGCTGGGCGTGGTGGCTCACGCCTGTCATCCCAGCACTCGGGAGGCAGAGGCAGGAGGATTGCTGAGATCGAGGCTCGCCTGGGCTCCATAGTGAGCTCAGAGCCAGCCTGAACTACAAAGCGAGACCCTGTCTCAAAAAACAAAAAAACAAAGATAGAGAAATAAATGCTTGCCCTTTTTTCTGTTTCTCACCTGTCTCCTCTGTGTGCACCCTAGAAGAAAAAGCTCTGCGAAGTAGAGGGCTCCATCTCTGCCTTCAGGCCTGTGGGCTTCGAACCCCAGCACCAGTTTTCCTTTCTCCTCTTGCTCCCGTTGCTGAACCGGGGCCGGCTGGAGTGATTTCGTGGGGTCCTTTTCCATAAAGTCTGCAGATAAAAGGAAGCAGTTGTACACATCGCTGCGATATTCTGAAAGAGGCATAAAGTCTATGCATTGTTATTTTGCCCATTTCAAAACATTTTAAGTAAGACCAATATAGCAAACTCATTAAACAGATATTTTAGCAGACATTTTAACAAATACCTAGATCATATAATCAGGTGCATATCTAGTTCTAAAAGAAATGAAAAAGTACTGGTTTCCATGTCACTTTTCATTTCATATGCTTTGGTATATATACTCTTAAGGTATTGGACCAGTTTTAAATCATAAAGTTGAAGTTGATAGATGATTTTATGCCCATGGGCAATTTATTCCCATAGGAATTTTATTTGAACATATATATTATTTACCTTGTATTTTCCTCTTCAAATTTTTTAATAAAATTCACTGAATAAAAATTATCTGCATGTCATAAATCTAACCAGCCAATTAACATGAAATATACTGTCTCAGAATATCTTAGTAAATTATTAAATTACATATATATATTGGGCCGGAGGATTAGCTCAGTGGTTCCGGCGCCTACCTCACAAGCACAAGGTCCTGAGTTCAATCCGGTAACCACATACAATGCTGGGCCTGGAGACTCACGCCCACCAGCAATCAATACCACCATACCACAGTGCCAGGCATGGTGGCTCACGCCTGTCATCCCAGCACTCAGGAGGCAGAGTCAGGAGGATTGCTGAGTTCAAAGCTTGCTTAGGCTATGTAGTGAGCTCAGAGCCAGCCTGAACTGTAAAGCAAGACCCTATATCAAAAAAAAAAATTACATATATATTACCATGAATTTATATTATCATGAAATAAAAGTTTATGTTTTATAATCATAGCCATTTATAGCTACCTTTTTTAAAATAAAAGATTTTAAGTAGCCATTACAGAAATAGTTAATTTATGCCTTACTGGGCTGGAGATTTCATTCAGTGATCCCAGCACCTGCCTAGCAAACTCAAGGTCCCTGGTTCGATCCCCAGTAACCACATACAACAGTACCAGGTGTGGTGGCTCATGCCTATAATCCCAGCACTTGGGAGGCAGAGGCAGGAGTATTGCTGAGTTCAAGGCTTACCTGGGCCACATAATGAGCTCAGGGCCAGCTTAAACTACAAAGCGAGACCCTATCTCAAAAAAAAAAAAAAAAAGCCTTATTTCCACATTCAAACTACCATGGTATTTTCTCCTGCCAGTTTCATCTACCATCATCAAAAAACCCATGTGTGTATTTTTGTATTCTTTGACTTGCTTGAAGACCCCTCAAAAGGTGCATCATTTTTTAGAAATTTCAGCGATAGCATTACACACATATATGTGTGTGCATATATACATATATACATATTTTTATATATATGAGATATAGAGGAGATTATAAACAGAATGAAGGAAGAGAATTTATTTCTTAATCAATTTTCACAAAAATTTTTCATCAGCTTCTGTGAGAATTCTATTTAAAAATGAGCCAACAGGCACGGTGGCTCATGCCTGTCATCCCAGCACTCAGGAGGCAGAGGCAGGAGGATTGCTGTGAGTCTAAGGCTTGCATGAGCTACATAGTGAGCTCAGGACCAGCCTGAACTACAAAGCGAGACCCTGTCTAAAAAAAATAAAGACAAACCAGAGGACCTAAGCCCTAGTTAATAAGCATGATTATATAAAATAGGAAATTCTGTGTCCAAGCCCCCTTTTAGCTTGGCTACATTTTTTCCCCTCTAATCTAAATTTGCTTAGCAGAGTAAAATGTGGAACTATGACACACTGAGATATTCTTTCTTCAAATTATGTACTTTTGGTTTTTTTTTCCCATAAAAGGCTTCTTTGGGGAGATTTTAAATCTCTCTTCTTCTCTGTCTCTGCCTCTCTCTGTCTCTGTCTCTGTCTCTGTCTCTGTCTCTCTCTCTCTGTCTCTCTCTCTCTCCCTCTCTCTCCCATTTACTTGGTCACACTATAGATGGTCTTTTACAATACACTATTAAGTTTTAGAAAAAGTTTCTTCTCACCACAGATTCATAACTTTAGTTTGAGTCTTCCAAATACCCTATGCCAACACTGTAAATTTTACTGTCATGCTATGAAGATACAGTGAAGGCATAATTTTTTAAAGCATTTCACTTGTAGTATAAAATTGGTCTCCATAGAAACGACTACAACTTATAATCTTAGAACATCAGATAATAATGCAGAGGATTATTGGCCAAAATTTTTTTTAAAATGAGAAATATTTTTACTGAATTGAGTCTTTCTAAAGTCAAGTCTATAGAGGAAAGCATGCTCTTGAAATGACTACCCTTTAATCAGAGATTATCACTCTCCATTTCCATTAGTCCCACTCTTCTTTCTGGGCATGTGATGTATGCTAAATTAAATAGGATTTATTGGTTCAGCTCGATTCTGAATTACCCTCTTCTCCTGTGGATTAGGAGAGTGCATGTCTTAGCCCCTTTCCTTGAAATCCATCAGGATCTTTTATGTGGACTATCTAGTATTCTGCACACTTCTGATACTTAATAAATATTGCATTATAATATTAGCATAATAATAAATCACCTTAAAGTACTACGTTGGCTATTAAGTGAGAATCTATTCAAGATATCAAAACATTTTATTTTTCCCATATACATACAAAATAATTTTAAAACTCTTTCCATAAAATATCCCTGCATCCATAGGAAGCCTCCATGTTACAGAGCACAGTGGAGAAGGTACATCTTCTAGTTATGTATCTCATTTGTTCAGTATATTCTGAAGACTGAATTTGCCACTTTAACAAGACAGAGTTTAAAATGGGCAGACAAAAATGGAAACAGCATCATGTGTCAAGTAAACGTCCTTTTCCCAGTGGCAATTCTGAAATTTTATACAAGCGTACAAGGCCAGCAGCTATTGTTTCTCACCATTAAGATTTTCTGTTTCTGTCTGCGATTGGGTATGTCACATACACCCAGACTAACAGCCAGTGAGAAAATGACGATTTTCCTTATATTTTCAGAAAAGACAGAGGTAGAAAATAATTCGACAAGCAATCCCATCATAACTGGTTGCTTTAAGAGAGGCTTGATCTTGTTTATTTCTTCGTATGCTTGTGTGTCGCAGACTGGCCTTGAACTCACTACGTAGCCCAGGCTGGCCTCCAGCTTGCGACAATCCTTCTGCTTCAGCCTCCTGAGTGCTGGGATTAGAAGTGTGCAAAACTGGAGCTGGGGATTTAGCTCAGGTGTTACCGTGCCTATCTTGGAAGCACAAGGGCCCAAGTTCGATCCCCAGTACCACCAAAAAAAAAAAAAAGAAAGAAAGAAAAATGTGTGCAAAACCATGTACAGCTGAGAGGTCATTGTTTTAAAGTACTAAAAGCAGAAGAAAAAAAAGTCTCCCTTCCAAAGTACTATTTAATATTGTACAGCTTGCCTGTTTATCCATGAATGAAATAGAATAAATAAGACAAATCACCTGCAGCAGACAAGAAGCTGGCCCTGAACAGTCTAATTTCACAGTCAGCCCCTTCATCCGCAGATGAAGTCTGTTTTTTCCCCCTTTGAATTGGAGCTGACTTTGAGACTTGGCTTTGGCTACAAGAACGGAGCAAGAGCAATGCAGTACCAGTTCTGAGCTGTGTCTCACGACATCTTCAGGCTTCAGTTCTTTCTAGAATCCCCGCCAGCTGTCATGTGCCCAAATGCCATCTAGCCTCACTGTGAGACACCTGTGGCCAGGTCACCCCCATATTCGCAGTCCTACCCGGAAACAGGGCTGCCCCAGAGACCGGCAGGGGCTGCAGGTTCCCGAGGGCTCAGACTGGAAGAAGAGACCCCTGACTCTACTCAACTGCAGGCTCAGGATCCTGAGCGAAACACATGTCTCTTGTTTCAGGCACCTACATTTTGAAGTCCTTTATTGTACACCAATAGAGGCCAGATTCACTTTCTTTGTCTTTAATTGAAAGTAAAAAGTTGAATGCTATGTAGATTAAATGTTACTGCTTCAGAACTTTGATTGCTACTACTGAGTCACTTGGGGTTTTAAATCTATCACCAAAAAGCACAACCATCTGAATATTTCTGACAGAAATGCTTGTTCCTGCTACTTTGTAAATTTCAGAAAGAGCGTTTGTTTCAACAAACACCTTACATGGAATCCCAGATGAATACAATTAATAGTCAGGACTTTCTCATCTTCTTTGGCAACGTCATTTGGTTAGAATAGCAAACCCTGCGTGGATGATTTATCCCAAGGTGATTCTTCTTCTAAAGTGGTGTCCTGCAAGAAAAATGAAATGGGGGAATCAAAGGAAGCTGTGTTTAGCTTCGTCTCCAACCTCCACATCACTCACGACTATTGATTTACCATCACGGCACCTCCATATTTCAGCGGGAAGATCTGCCGTGAGACAGAAACTGTAGTGACCCTGTAAGGGTCGTCTTACTGACAACTTCAAATTACAACATCTCTACTCTTGGCTGACAGCCATGCGGGTCCTGGGTGGTACAGTTTTCCCTTCGTAGATGGAACAACGCATCTCAAGTAAATGATATAGAAAGTGAAGTTTTGTATATCCAGTCTCATCTCATGAATTAAAGTTCTGAAAGAGGAGAAGGTTTCACACTCCCTATGTAGTCTCCGTGTCTGTTTATTAGCCTGTTTAGCCTATTTACGAGTCAGAGTTGCTGACATGCAGGATCCAGCACGGGGTCTAAACCACAAGCCCAGCAGCAGCTGAATGACTAACCATTCTCTTGAAACTGCCTCATCCTTTGACTTTGATTATTTTACGTTTGTAGAGTTCTCTTACTTCCTGTCTCCACAGTCCAGTACCAGGCCCGGAGAGAACAATAAATATTTATGCACGGAGAAAGACATAATACTCATCCCTTAAATATCAGATGTTTTCCTACAGACCTCTTTTCCTTCTACACTAACACAGTCTTCTCTAACAACTGTATTCACACTGGGCTCCAATTATAGTTTTGTTTTTGGGGCTGGCTGTCAAGATGTAGCTCTAGAATTTACAGCTAGCCACCACCCTATTACATTCCCTGCCTTCTATGGCTTTTTCAGAGGGCTGGATTCTAAGACTGCAAAGGTTGCAAGTTCAAAAAATGCCTCTGTCACCAGCGGGCTGAGCCTCTCCCTCCTGAGCATGACTCCTCCTCCGCAGTGTGCCCAGGGCGGGACAAAATCCCTCACCAGTTCCCGAGAGAAACCTGTAGCTGACAACAGACTTGATAAAGCAGAGGATACAGTAAAGTACAATTTAATTTCCTAAATTCTCTCATTTTTACTTTGTATGTATGTGTTTTTATTTAATTGTTTTCAGTTTTTTGAGACAGGGTCTCGCTTTGTAGTTCAGGCAGACCCTGAGCTCACTATGTAGCCCAGGCAAACCTCGAACTCAGCAATCCTCCTGCCTCTGCCTCCTGAGTGCTGGGATGACAGGTTTGAGCCGCCACGCCCGGCACTGTGGTATGTGGTATTGATGGCTGGTGGGTGTGAGTCACCACACCCAGCATTGTATGTGGTTACCGGGCATTGAACTCAGGACTTTGCATTTGCTAGGCAGGCACCAGAAGCACTGAGCTAAATCCCTGGCCCTTTGCATTTATTTTTGATTAGGTTATGTTTGCAACACCGAGTTCTCATTTCTGTATCAAGTTGCCTCCTAACACACTTCAGCCATCCGCTGTCAGCTTCTACTGTCTGTCCCACTTTGCGGCTGGAATGACCTACTTTGGCCCAGGCTGCTGCTTTCCGCCCTGCCCATGGCTTCTGCTGCCTCTCCAACTAAACTTCAACTTCTCCACCGGCTGCCACCCCGAGCCAGCTGATCTCGGCCCCTTTCAGATCTCACCTGTAGACCCCTCCCCCACTCAGGAACTGCCGCCCTGGTCTCCCTGTGTCCCCAGAGCAGCCCTGCGTGTCCCTGTCTGACTCGCCTCTTGCGTTGTCCCCTCCGCCTGCCGCGTGCTCACTGTGTCCTGGTTCACTGTGTTCATCCTTCAGACCTCAACTCAGGTGTTACGTCGAGGCTGATGCAGAAATTCATGGAGCAGTCCATTATTTTTATTCTACATTTATTCCATATTTTATTATTTTCTGCTGGGCATCTTCCTGAACCATTTAAAGACATCTCCACGTGACAGTGACACCAACAGACTTGTGTTTACGCAGCACAAGGTGTAATAGCTAAACCTCGGAGGTGACCTGCCACATGCATCCACAGATGAATGGATGACGAACATGGAGCATTTGTAGATGATGGAGCACTACTCTGCTATAAAAAATGATAGACTTTAGTCATCTGTAGGAAAACGGATGCACTTTGAGAACATAATATTAAGTACAATAAATCAGACACACAAATTTAAAAATCGTATGGTTTCTTTTCTGTGAAAAACCCAAAGTATAAATAAATCAAAGAGCAAAGTAAAAGATAGGCCACAGGAAAGAAGGGGGTGGACTCTAGCAATTGGTAAAGGGCCCAAAGGGAGGGGAAAGGCAGGGAAGGAGATGTGAAAAGAAATCAAACGTGTCCTGCACACGGACCAATTCCTTGTAGCGATGCATTCGTGAGGTACCACAGACAGACACACAGGTGAAACATCTTCAGTAAAGCGAGATATAGAAAGGAGAAAGAGCACACAGAGAATAACAGGAATAGGGCTAGGTAGTCCTTAACGGGAAGGGGGTTGCACTCTTTTAGGGAAGAGGAAGAGAGTCTTTGTTGACAGGTAAACGCCACAGGGAAGAAAGGAGCCGCCATGTGAATGTGAGGACAACATGGCAGCCGATGGAAGGACTGAGGCTCAGAGCCGGAGACGGGCCTGGTGTCTGAGCTGCAGTGAGAGGCTACCCGGGGGCGACTGGGTGAACAGGAGGTGAAGTACTGACTGGGGTTAGCAGGGTCGGGTCACTTATGCATCCTGTGTCTCCGTGAAGGGGAGACTTTCACTTCAAGCCCAGAAAAAAGGGGTAAAGGTTGGGGATTCAGAGAGGAGAGGAAGCCTCAGGTTTAACGGGCTGACACGAACCTAACTTAGGTTCACATTCAGGTCGTAAGTCCGAGATTCTAGGGTGGCACAGAAACACAGTGACCGTCAGGAGTCTCTTCATGTTAACGTCTTAGGCTACGCTCTAAGGGCTGCTACTGTCCTTCATTACGTTATGTTCACACTAGACAAGCTCCACAGGTCAGAACTGAAGAATTGCTCTGTATTTTTACTCATTATTATTTTTTTTCATGTTGCCATTTGACTTCAAGCCCAGCCATACACAGTATGAAACAGAGAAAACGGTAGCAGAGGTACCTGAATATCAACACAAGGTCCATTCTCAGGAGCATCCGCAAGACAAGAAGAGAGGATTAAACATTACTGTTGTTCTTCATGGTCTAAGTGAAAAAGGCAACCCTTCCCGGTAACCAGAGAGGAAACTTGTTTGCTGGTTCCTCTGCAGGTGAATTATGGCTTACGCAATAAAAAAGAAAAAATTCTGAATTACTAAATGACTTACACTGAAAGAAACAAGAAGGGAGGAAATATGCACAAGCTTAGGGAAAGGATTTTATAATGTACCCGAGTTGACTCAGTGATAAATGTACATAATTAATCATAAACACCACTTTGGCAAATGATATTTTGAAATGATGGAGGCAATTATCTGTACAATTACATATGCACAGGGATGCATTATTTTCCAACTTTCAACAGGCAGCTTACCTTACAGAGCAGGTAAAGAAGAGACTTACCTCATTCAGCATCTTAGTCCATAACAAGGATGCTCTGGCTCGTTACAGGAGGTTCAGAAGAGAAGTAAGTGAGAGCAACTTCTTTGTCCTAATTCTATCTCTGTGAAATGATTTTAACCACTTAACGTTTCCACTATGAACCGGGCCACATGGGTTATATAGTCTCGCCTCCCCCCACTTTAAGAGCTTAATTTTCTAAGTTAATTTTCTAATTTAACTTTTCCAATAAATGCTCTGAAAAAAATTTTAAAGATTCATGGAAACAATGAAAGTATTTCTCACTCTGTGAATGGCATTAAAGAGAGAGGAAAATCTCAGCAAGCAAGTAAGCAATAGTCTTTTCCTAACTTGATAGGATGAACTTTGCTATTTCCTTAGCTTTGTGGTCTTATCTTAGAAAGCCAATGTGGTGTGGTGGGAACAGTTCAGCCCAGAGTCAGGCAAACGTAGTTTTAAATCTGGCTCTGCAAAGGACTCTGATGCTAACCTAGGGCAAGTTACTAAATTTCACTAAACATCCATTTCTTTGTAAAAGTGGAGCTAATCAAATCAGTCTTGTAAAATCCGCTCTGAGCAGTACACAATGTTTATCAAGTATCTGGTTTAAAGTCAGGGATGCAACGTATATTTAATGCAGTGCATATTATTAATGTAAAGTCCTCCTCTTGTTGAATTTCTGGAACATTTCGTCCTTCTAAAGTAAATCATAACGTCATTCGATCACCTAGCCTACCCATGTGCAGCGAGTAGCCTCACATGCACAAGATATCAGTACACAGATAAGTCATTTTAGATCTAAGAAAAAAGATAGATTACTCAAATTTGGCTTGGGTGACCAGTTAGCAATTTCAATTCAGATAGATGGCCTAAAGCTATGTTCCCCAAAACAATAGCCATTAGCCATACGTAATTACCAAGCATCTGAAACACGGCTACATTAAATTGAGATGTGCTGAAAATGTAAAACACATGTCAGATTTTGAAAACTCAGAATGAAAAAAAGACTGGAATCACTCATGCAGATGTTGTTCATAGTGAGGACAAGCTGAGATGATAGTATTTTATAGGTTTGGGGTTAAATAAAATATATGATTAGAATGAACTCCACTCTTTGCTTTTTTTAACGTGACTACTAGAGAAAGCAAAATTTTGCTTGTGGCCAGCATTATGTTTCTACTGGGCAGTGGTAGTTCAAATATTTAAATATAACAAGAAAGGAAGGAAGGAATAAAGGGCAAGGAGGAAAGAGGGAAGGAAGGAAAAAAATGAAGGCAGAAGGGGAAAGAAGTATCTCTGGGAATCTGAAGATGTAAATTTTTTTTTTTTTTTTTGAGACAGGGTCTTGCTTTGTAGTTCAAGTTGGCCCTCAGCTCACTATGTAGCTCAGGCAAGCCTGGAACTCAGCAATCCTCCCGCCTCTGCCTCCCAAGAGCTGGGATGACAGGCGTGAACCACCACGCCCAGCACTGTGGTATGTGGTGTTAATGGCTGGTGGGCGTGAGTCTCCACGCCCAGCATTGTATGTGGTTACCGGGATCAAACTCAGGGCCTTGTGCTTGGGAGGCAGACGCTGGAACCACTGAGCTAAATCTCCGGCCCTGAAGATGTAAATCTTAAATCTATGTATACTACCAACAGCAGAAAATGTAACATCCTGATATATGGTGATTATAGAATAATGTCAGGTAGTTAGTAAATGCTAAACTAATGCCAACTTGTATTATTAGCTGTGTAACGCTGACCTCCCATAATTTAGCTGCTACAGCAGGTGCTAGAGTTATGTGGTAAACAAACCAGTCTGCCCCACAGTTCTCAATCTAACCACTAATAAAAAAACAGCAAGGCAAAAATTTGCAGACTTTAGTATTTTGAATGCTATATAGCTTTTTGGACCTAAAAGATATTATGCTTTAATATTTTTCTAAGCGTTTGTGCATACCTCCACATCTGACCTTCATTAGAACAATAAACAGTAGTTCTGTTTTGTTACGGTGAAAAATTAATAGCAGCTGTATAAGGGACAGCAGTTTAGCTGCCCTGGCAAGTTTTCATTTACTAATACACTACAAAGGTGTTCAGTAATAAAAATTAATTCAGAACACTCATCTGGCATTTATTTCTGCGTCATACATATCGTTCTCACACAAATCATTCCTTAATCTTTCCACAATATTTCATGACACCAGGCACAGTGCACGGCCGCCTATACAGTTTGTAGGTCTGGGCGAGAGAATAAATATGCTAATTTGGAGCAGCGCTAACATTCCTCCCACCTCGTCCACCTCCAGGCTACTCTGAAGAGGACTTGCAGTGGGGGTAGCTCCCTGTCTTTTGTCTTGGTAAGAATAGGGGCAGATCGGAAAGATTTACATCTGAAAGGACACAGAATTGTGGCCCTGGAAACCACTTTTTGAAGAAGGAGGAGGACTGGGAAGGAAAGTCTTTAGGAACTGGAGTAAGGACTCAGAGTTTAGAGAGTGGAAAAAAGGAAGGAGGAAAGGAGGGGTGAGGAGAGAGAGACAGAGAGAGAGAGAGACATACACACAGAGACAGACAGAGACAGAGAGAGACAAAGAAACAGTTACCATAGCAAGCTGGGTAAGAGATTGAAATTTGTGATGAAATTGAAATACTGACATATCGATAAGGCTTAAGATGCTACTGAGATTCCCAGAGAAGATTGAAGAACCCAGAGTGAGTGGAAGCAAGACTCAAGCATGGAAGACCATCTAATCGTCCTGGTGATTTCCAGAGAGGGCTGCACTGACGTGCAACACTCTTCCCTAACGTATCCGGTCTACTGCACAGCGCCAAGTGGCCGGCCCTCCCCCGTCCTGGGTGTTTCTTCTCTCAGCAGGCCCCCCGCTTGAACAGGAAGCACACGCCGGTGTCGCCTAGTCCAGCAGCGGAGGACCAGAGGCAGTCTCTTGCCCAGTCCCTAACAGATACCTCACAAAGGAGAGTTAACATCCTCAGGGCCGGTGTGTTAGTTGAGTGGTTCCGGCACCTGCCTCGCAAGCGCAAGGTCCTGAGTTCGATCCCGGTAACCACATACAATGCTGGGCATGGAGACTCACGCCCACCAGCCATCAATACCACATACCACAGTGCCGGGCGTGGTGGCTCACGCCTATAATCCCAGCACTCGGGAGGCAGAGGCAGGATTGCTGAGTTCCAGGCTTGCCTGGGCTCCATAGTGAGCTGGGGGCCAGCCCGAACTACAAAGCGAGACCCTGTCTCAAAAAAAAGAAAAGTTAACATCCTGGAGTCTGGAGAAAATTTCACGTGGCTAACTGCGAACACTAAGTCACACGGAAACCAGTTTAATCAATGTGCCTGGGAGGTTCTAGGTAGTGATAAAAAGAAAATCCAAGCCTCTCTGAGTCTTCGTGTTTGTGACATGTCCCTGACCTGGTTGATAGATTTCACACAGTTTTGTTTTTAAATATTCAGTTGACAAGACATGCATAGTTCCCGGAAGTGCACAAACTCACTCTACTGCGGGTTCCACCTCCTCTTGTTCCTGAACTTGAGGACAAATTCCAAATTCGCTGGTTGTCGGACTCCCTGTCCCCATCTGATGCACCGAACAACACAGAAGGGGAGGAACAGCCCCCTAGAAGCCTGAGACAAGGACAGACTTCCGCGCAGGCTGCACCTTAGAAACACCCGCCAGCCTAAAAAAAGAAGTAAACTGCACCTTAGAAACACCCGCCAGCCTAAAAAAAGAAGTAAATAAAATCCCTCCTTTAGCCCCAACCCAGAATAATTCAAATTGATTTCCTAGGCTTCTGTAACTTAAAACCCCTGGGTGGTTTTAAAGCTGGAAGAACTCTCGTCCTCCTCGCCAATCCGAGTCTTGGCTTTCAGCATCATAATACGGTTGTTTACAACCCAGGCTCCCCGGCTGCTAACCAGGTTTGTAGCCTGAGGCTGTAAATTAAAGGCCGCTTTGACCTTACCTACGCGGATGGACCTTATAGCCTGACGTGCTGTGACCAATCTCAGGCCATTATGCTCTCTTGGCGAGAATTATTAATAGCTCTTTCCCTCTTAGAAGACTCCAGGTGCAGATAGTAAATGACTGTACAGGGTCCTTCTATACAGACCAGACAAGGAAAACCAAGCCTAAGGTGGTATTCTCCGGGGATTTCTTCCCATACCAATTCAAATATTCATTCACTCTTTTCTTCCTCAAATAGCTTTCTCTTTTCTCGTTCACCAGACCTTCCAAGCGGCCACTACCACACCTCCCCTCCCTTGTCTAGAATTTCTGGTGTTCACCACCCCCTTTCCAGAGCCCAGATGAATGTTGCCCCGTAGAGATCTTCTGTTCTCACTGACCTAGCAGCAGGGAGGGGGAGGCGTTCCGAAGCTCTGTAGGGCCGGTGGGCCGGTCTGGGCTTCTCTCCAGCCCTGGAGGACTAAGTACGCGTGGGCTCCATCACTGTCCGAGGGACCTGGGTGCGGATAAATGGACGGAGACCGACGTGTAGCCTCAGACCACGGCAGAGAGAGGGAGAGGCTGGCCTGAGGCCTCCGGAAGTCAGGCCAAAGCACAGGCTTCCCACAAAGGCACACAGAGGCCAGACGCCGCCGTGCGCGTTCTTACCTGTGCGGCACCCTGCTTAGGAAGGGCTCCGGCTCTAAACTTTCAACCCCAGGCCTCTCTCTGATCACCTTATTTCTGGCTCGTGGGTTTGTTTTCCCTCCCTCTGTCTCGCGTCCTAATCCCATACAGCCTAGTATGGACTCGGACCTCGCCGCGCTCTTCCTGGGGCGCGTCCCTCGCTGTGGTAACCGCAGGAAGGCAAGCAGAGGCCAGCGGGCGACCTACCCTGGGGGGTGAAGGCGACTAGAGTCTCCGACGCGGCCTAAACGTAACTGGCTTCACTTCTGCTGCCCCGTCTGCCTCTTCTTACCACAGCTGAGTTTTCTCTGCCGGGTGATACCACGAAGCCTTTGGAGCGTTTTGCTCTTGACCATGGTCCCTTCCCTTGGGCTCTGCACTTCGTTCAGCAGCGGAGTCTCCCCGAGCACCTCTCCGACACCCGTGGGGAGGCCTCAGCAGCTTCCCCTATGAGTTGTTAAATTCTGTCACGAGCCGAAGCCTGGGAAACATTAACTACCAGGCGTTTGTGGTTGCAGAAGTCCGTGGCAGCGATGCCGGGAGCTCAAACTCACAAGCAGGGGGCCCAGACCGACAGGTGCCTCGTAGTCCGGATGGGCTCTCGCGCAAGCTGCTGTGCCCCCGGGTTTAAGCCCCCGGCTGTGGTTCTCCCGAAGCAGACCATGGCCACGGGGCGATGTGAGCCCCTAACAGGAGACCGTTCCATTTTTTCAAAAATGGGGGAATCTAAAGTATAAGCAGTCAGCTTTTGTTTGTTTTTAATCCCAGCAACTTCCTTTAAAAGATTTCAGTTGCATCCTGGCTAAACAAAGCTTATCACTGAGAAGGATCTGGCTTTTTGGCTGCTGGTGTATGATGGCTCCATAGTGCGCTTTAGAGCTAGACACAATGTGATTTTGAGATTGAAAAATCATCTGAAGCAACCTACCATGAAGTCAAATGGGGAGGAATTCTAAAGAACGCCCTGGAAAGCCATAGATGCTGGTGGTTATGCATGAAAACAACAGTAGTACCAACCACAGTGACAAACAGCCTCTTAAGAAAATCTTTTCCTGAAACGATAGTTTAATTGTCCTAGAAGAGGTCCACTGTACATCCTTTTGTGCCTAAACACTTCATTTTTTGTAAATAAAAAGGCTCTGGTTGTCTTCCATTTTAAAATGTCTTTGTCAGTGAAGATATCAAGGAGGAAGTTCGAGGGGGGAAATGACCCTACAAAAGTTGGAAGTCATTTAATCACTTATCCCTTATGACAATTTACATTTTGAGCTACAACTGAGGTTATCTATATTGCAAGTCTTATAGCCTGATTCTGTGTGTGTGTTTCTATTACTAGAGATTTAACTTAGGGTCTTCACACTGAGCTACATTCCCAGCTGTTTTTAATTTTAAGACAGAGTATGGGGGGGCCAGAGATTTAGCTCTCAGTGGCTCTGGCACCTGCCTAGCAAGTGCAAGGTCCCTGGTTCAATCCCCAGTAACCACAAACAACAATACTGGGCGTGGTGACTCACGCCCACCAGCAATCAGTACCACACACCACAGTGCTAGGTATGGTGGCTCATGCCTGTCATCCCAGCACGCTGGAGGCAGAGGCAGGAGAATTGCTGAGTTTGAGGCTTGCCGGGGCTACATAGTGAGCTCAGGGTCTGCCTGAATTACAAAGTGAGACCCTGTCTCTAAATAAATAAATAAATAATAGAGCAATAGAGAAATAAAGAAATAAATAAAGATAGAATATGGCTAAGGCATCCAAATTGGGCTACAACTTGAGATCCTCCTGCCTCAGCCTCCCACAATGCTGGGATTAAAGCATACCTCATATATCCAGCCTTATTCTTGAACAAGGTGATAAAAAAGTATATAACTTTTTGCTATTTCTACTATTATTGAGCATTGTCTTAAAAAAGGATTTAAGAGGTAGTATTATAGGTAGAAAAGCCAGCTAGACACATGTAGGCAGATAGATAGGACTGGCCCTTAAAAGAAAACCAAAAAACCAACTTGGAGGTTACTGCTGCAGGAGAAAAGCTACCCCACCCATATAAGATAAATAGCTCATTGAAATTCCAAACAAGGAGCCATCAAGATATTCTAAAGAAGGCTCCAACCTCCTGGGGTAAAAAAACTGATACCTTAACCCACCTCCCCGGAAAAGAGTTAGGGTCAAAATTCCTGTTTGATTGTTATAACCTATCTACCTTTTTAAAAATCTCATTGGTGGCCCCCACTTTTGAACCCACCCCACCTCGTGATTTTGGTCCATAAAATCTCCCTAAAAAAAGCAATCCTGGGGTTACCCACTTTCCGGGCCCCGCTTCTGTCTCTCGCTTTCTCTCTCAATAAAATTTTCCTACTCAAACCTCCGTTGTTCCTAAAATTCATTCTTCGATTTTTAGAGAACACGAACTCGCGTTTCAGCTGGGGAGTTAGGCCTTAACTCTCCTGCATCAGTAGGACTTCAAAGTATTCCAACATGGAATGACAGAAACGACCACTGACTAAAATTCTAGAGCAGAGTTTTTCAACTTCAGTATTATTAACGCTTTTGGGTCGATAATCTTTGAAAGAAGAAGGCCTATCTTTGCCCTTCACCCACCAGACGCCAGTGCTACCTTCTACAGCCCGTCTGAAACAATCAAAAATCATCTCCAGACATTGCCTGGGATTCGAGTTTTCCTTCAGTTGAGCACCATTAATCCAGAGGATTTAATTCCATGGAAAGTAGGATTTTTGAGTCTCAAAGAAGGTCTTAAAATGGCAATTCTCATAAAAGAAGGAGAAAACACTACTAGTTCCCGCCCAGTATCAGATACTCCAGAGAGAAAGGAAGGGAAGCGGGTGAATGTGTGTGGAGAAGCGCGCTGCAGTGGGTGGCGGGAAAGATGGCTCCCACGGGAGGTCTGGTCTTCTCTTTGCCAGTAACTTCTCACAAGCTGGAATACGGAGAGATCAGGCCAGGCAGTGACACCTTCCGTAGACTCCACACTACACCTACGTGGTGGAAATTCCAGTCTCCTGCTAGTTAAGTGGGGGTGTATTTTCAGCCTATTGAGACATGGGATGACACAGCTCAGCCACACATTTAACAAGGTGTCCCTCTTTTCATTTTTTTGAAAGAAAATATGTTTCCAAGAAAATCTGAAAAGTTATGGTTTGAAATCAGTAACTTTCA
>PVIC010040504.1:0-16601 GCA_004025085.1 Thryonomys swinderianus
GGCTGGCCCTGAGCTCACTATGGTGCCCAGGCAAGCTGCCGCGAACCCAGCAATCCTCCTGTCTCTACCTCCCGAGTGCTGGGATTACAGGCATGAGCCACCACGTCCGGCATTGTGGTATGCGGTGTTGATTGTTGGTGGGCGTGAGTCTCCACGCCCAGCATTATATGTGGTTACCGGGGATCGAACTCAGGTCCTTGCGCTCACGAGGCAGGCACCGGAACCACTGAGCTAACCCTCTGGCCCATTCACCTGTTTCTAAATTCATGCACCTAAGCAGGTTATATGTCTTAGCTGTTATTATCCATTTTACTACAAAAAATGCATATGCAGGGTTGCTTTTTTTTAATTTATTTTGTGTGGGGGTTCTTTTCTTTTTCTTCTTTTTTCTTGTATTCTTTTTTTATTGGTACATTACATATGCACATCACAGTTACACTCCACATTGAGAATCTGTATCAGTTTTTTCTTGTATTCTTGATAATAGCCATTACAACCAGGGAGCATCAATGTAGTTTTGATTTGCATTTCCCTAATGGTTAAAGATGTTGAACACTTTTTAGCATACTAGTAGTCATTTGTGTTTCTTTTGAGAAGTTCCTGTAAGTTCATTTGCTGCATACAGGAAACACACCTAATTTAGAAAGAAAGCCATAGACTGAAAGTAAATGAATGGAATACAATTCTCCATGCAACAGGAACCTGCAACAAAGCAGGAATGGCCATCCTATTTACAGACAAAATAGATTTCAAACCAAAACTGATTAAGAGAGACAAAGAAGGACACCACGTCCTTGTACTGGAACAATCCAAAAGAAAGAGATGACATCCATAAATATTTATGTACCAAATTCCAATGCACCCAACTATATAAAACAAATAGTAATGGATATGAAAACCTTGGTAAGCACTAATAGTAGTAGGAGATTCAATACTCTGCTGTCACAACTAGATAGATCAACTGGATAAAAAGAAGATCAATAATGAAATACTTGAACTGGACCAAACCTTTGAATAAAGGGACTTAATAGATTCCTACAGAGTATTTCACCTGACAAACAGAATACACATTCTTCTCAGCTGCCCATAGTAGTTCATAGAATGTGTTTAAGTAAATGCAAAGGAATTGAAGTTGTTCCCTGTATGCTGTCAGACCATAGAGCCTTGAAATTGGAGCTGAATAGCAAAAGAAATTTCAAGACCCTCACAAACACATGGAAACTGAACAACATTCTGCTGAAGAACCAATGGGTCACAGAAGAAATTAAACAGTTTTTAAAATTAAATGATGATCCCAGTACAACTTACAGGAATTTATGGGATACAAGGAAAGCAGTTCTACAAGGGAAATTCATAGCAGTGAATGCTTATACCAGGAAAACAGAGCAAGATCAAATGAATGACCTAATGCTGAACCTCAAGCTACTAGAAAGAGAGGAGCAAGACAAACCCAAAGGCTGACTAGGGAGGAAATTGTTAGCATCAAGGCAAAAATTAATTCAATGGAGACCAAGAGAATAATACAAAAAAATCAATGAATCTAAGAATTGATTCTCAGAAAAGATAAACAAAATTGACAGACCCCTAACCAACCTTATCAAACAAAGGAAGGAAAAGGTTCAAATCAATGCTTTTAGGAATGAAAAGGGGAAATCACACCAATCCAGTGGAAGTTCAGAGTATAATAAACACCTACTTTGAAAATTTATATTCCAATAAGATGGAAAATGTATAAGAATTGGATAGATTCTTAGATACATATGAACTTCCAAAGCTGAATGAAGAGGATATTAAAATGTTAAACACCCCAATATCAATCTGTGAAATTGAAAATATAACAAAAAATCTACCAACAAAGAAAAGACCTGGTCCTGATGGTTTTACCACTGAACTCTACAAAACTCTCAAAGAAGAGCTAATGTCACTACTTCTCAAACTCTTTAATGAAATCAAAACACAGCAGTACTCCCATAGACATTTCTTGAAGCAACCATTACCTTGATTCCAAAAGGAGGAAAAGACCCAACCAAAAAAGAGAACTACAGGGCCAAAGACTTATCTCAGTGGTTCTGGTGCCTGCCTAGCAAGTGCAAAGTCCCTGGTTTGATCCCCAGTAAAAACATACCACAATACTAGGCATGGTAACTCATGCCCATCAGCAATCAGTACCACATACCACAATGCTAGGCATGGTGGCTCATGCCTGTAATTCCAGCACTTGGGAGGCAGAGGCAGGAAGACTGCTGAGTTTGAGGCTTGCCTGGGCTACATAGTGACCTCAAGGCCAGCCTGAAATGCAAAGTGAGATACTGTCTCAAAAAACAAACAAACAAAAAACCTACAGGCCAATCTCCCTAATGAACTTTGATGTAAAAATCCTCAACAAGATACTGGCAAACAGAATACAGAGAATTATGAAGTAGATCATACACCATGACCAAGCTGGACTCATCCCAGGGATGCAAGAATGGCTCAACATATGTAAAGCAATAAACAGAATTCACTATATTAACAGACTCAAGGACAAAAAGCATATGGTCATCTTAATAGATGCAGAAAAAGTATTTAACAAAATCCAACACCCATTTATGATCAAAACCCTAAGGAAAATTGGAATAGATGGACTTTATCTCAACCTAATAAAAGCTAGTTATGAGAAACCAACAGCCAACATCATCCTAAATGGTCAAAAACTGAAACCTTTCACACTATGATCAGGAATAAGAAAAGGATGTCCACTATCACCACTCCTACTCAATGTGGTGCTAGAAACACTAGCCACAGGAATTCGACAAGAGAAAGAAATAAAAGGAACAAAGATAGGAAAGGAAGAAGTTAAACTGTCATTATTTGCTGATGACATGATAGTTTATCTAGAAGATCCTAAAACTCCACAAAACAACCGCTAGACTTAATCACCAAGTTTTGTAGTGTAGCTGCATACCAAGTCAATGCTCAAAAATCAATAGCATTTTTATACTCAAATAACAGACTTATTGAAAGAGAAATTGGGAATCATTTCCTTTCACAGTAGCACCCAAAAAATGAAATATCTAGGAATCAATGTAACAAAGGAGGTGAAAGATCTCTACTCTGAAAGCTACAACACTCTGAAAAAAGAGATTGCAGAGGATGTTAGAAAATGCAAAGACATTCCTTGTTCATGGGTAGGAAGGACCAACATTATCAAAATGGCCTTATTCCCACAACTACTATATAGGTTGAATGCAACCCCAATTGAAATCCCTATATCATATTTCACAGATCCTGAGAAAGTAATCCAAAAATTCATCTGGAACAACAAGAGACCTAGAATAGCGAAAGCAATTCTAGGAAACAAGGACATGACAGGGAATATCACTATCCCCAATTTGAAATTATACTACAAACCCACTGTGATAATAACAGCATGGTACTGGCAAAAAACAAATCTGAGGATCAGGGAATAGATTAGAAAATCCAGAAACAACTCCAGATACACTATGCCACCTCATCTTTGTCAAAGCAGCCAAACATCTTCAATGGAGGAAAGACAGCCTCTTTAACTACAAATGGTGCTGGAAAAACTGGGGTTTAACCTGCCATAGACTAAAGCTAGACCTATCTCTGTCACCATGTACTAAACTAAAATCAAAGTAGATTAGAGACCTAAATATTAAAATAGAAACTCTAAACCTGCTGTAAAACAGGTTAGGTAGTACTCTTGGTGACATTGGTTTATGCAGAGACTTTATGAACAAAATCTCTATAGCACGAGAGCTAACAAAAGAAATCAACAAATGGGATCTCTTTTTACTAAAAAGCTGTCTCTCAGACAAAGGCCTACTATCTAGAATATATAAAGAGCTTTAAAAAAAAAATCATTCCCCCAAGTTTAAAGACCCAATTCAAAAAATGGGCAGTTGTGGGCCAGAGGGTTAGCTCAGTGGTTCTGGCACCTGCCTCGCAAGCGCAAGGTCCTGAGTTCAATCCCCAGTAACCACATACAATGCTGGGTGTGGAGACTCATGCCCACCAGAAATCAATACCACATACTACAGTGCCAGGTGTGGTGGCTCACGCCTGTAATCCCAGCACTCAGGAGGCAAAGACAGGAGGATTGCTGAGTTTGAGTCTTGCCTGGGCTACATAGTGAGCTCAGGACCAGCCTGAACTACAAAGCAAGCCCTGTCTCAAAAAAAAAAAAAAAAAATGGGAAGCTGAAATGAACAGACACTTTTTAGAGGAAGAAGTAAAAGCTGCCAAGATGATATGAAGAAATCCTCAACATCACTGGTCATTCAAGAAATGCAGATAAAAACAACACTAAGATTTCATCTCACTCCACAAAGAATGGCTGTTATCTTGAAATTAGCCCCCAACAGATGCTGGCGGGCTGCAGAGAAAAAGGAACCCTTCTCCACTGTTGGTGGGAATATAGACTGGTACAACCACTATGGAGATCAATGTGGAGATTCCTAAAAAAACTAGGATTAGAGGTCCCATTTGACCCTGCTATTCCTTTGATGGGGATATACATGAAATAATTACAAGATTCATATTACAGTGGCACATGTACACCCATGTTTATTGCAGCTGAGCTCATGATAGATAAATCTTGGAAATGATCCAAATGCCCATCAGCTCTAGACTAGATAGAGAAGATGTGGCTTTTTTTCTAAAATGGAGTATTACTTTGCCATAAAAATGATAAGCTTGAGTCATTTATACTCAAATGGATGTGCCTTAAGGACATACTCATAAATGAAATAAATAGATCACAGATGTGTAAATATTGTATCTTTTCTCTGGTATGAGAAACTGAAGATGTAAATGAGTTCCAGAATGCATGATAGATATTGTGCATTAGTAAATATTCAAAGGGAAATGGGATTTAGGGTTAAGCAATGAGGAGGAAGAAAAAACTTTGATGGAAAAAAAAGGAAACAAAACTTATATACATATAGGGGCAGGGAGTTGTAGGGTGGGCAGGGGAAGGGGAAAATAAGAGATAAATCATGTCATATACTGCTACAAGTTCTCAATGTTGAGTGTAATCATGATGTGTATATATATAATGTACCCATAGAGATTCAAATTTTTTAAAAAAACAACAGTCTAAGGTATTCAAGCTCTAATTCTGTAGCTGACATCTCCAAGTCATTCTTAACTCTTCTTTCTTCAGAAGCTAGTTCCAAAGGCTTTTGAGCCCATGGCCAGGTTACATCATACAACAACCCCACTTCTCTGTTACCAAATTTCTGTGTTAATTACTTTTCTCTTGTTGCTGAGACAATACCTGACACCCAAAATTAGAGGGGAAGGCATTAATTTGTCTTATATTTTATAGAGCTTTCAGTCCATAATTGGCTGGCTCTGAGGCTGAGATGACAGACAGGACATCCACAAGGAAGTAAAGTCAGTTCATGAGGTCCCCAGTGTAACAGCAGCAATAAAGGAGAGAGAGTTCTTCACATCTTTCTGCCTCTTTTTCCCATCCAAACTACTAGAATTAGGGTAGTACTTAACTTCTCACTCACATGTGCTGGTTTAGTAATCAAATGTTCTTAAATGCAACATCACACATTCCAGATTCAACTACCTCTGAAGAAGGAAGTCCCCCCTCACCTGGATAATGCTTTCAGGAGACATATGAACACAAACCATAACATACCATGATTTTTTTATTATTTTGAGTTTGTAGTGTAGTTTGAAATCAAATACTGTAATGTCTCCAGAACATTACAGAACAGAATTGGTTAGAAATGCTTAAGATATTCTGAGTATTTCATATTTTTAATGAACTTTATGATTTTTTTTAGTTCCCTGAAACATTATTGGAATTTTGATAGATATTGCTTTGAATTTGTATATAATTTTTGGTAACATGGGCATTTAAACAATACTCTTCCAAAGTATAACCATGGGAAGTCTTTCTATCTTTTGGTGTCTTCTTTAATTTCTTTTTAAAAACCTGGTAAAATTTAGCAATGCATCCATCTGGTTCTTGGGTTCTCTTTATTGAGACACAATTTCACTTTAATTTCATTGTTTATTATTTATCTGTTTAGGTTTTTGATAGACCCTTGGTTCAATCATTTTGTTTCAATGACTCTTTGTATTATTATTTTAGTCTATCATTAATTTCAGTACAATATTTAAAATTTTTTCTACTGGGTTTGAATTTTGACCTTTGAGATGTGTAATTAGGTTATTTATTCAATATACATCTGATTTTTAAAAGTAGGCCTGCAGAACTATATACTTACCTTTTAACACTGTTTTTTCTGTTTGCCATAGATTGTGATACCTTGCATTTCCATTTCCATTTGTTTTCAAGACTATCTTAATTTCCCCTTTGATTTATTCACTGACTCACTAGATCAAAATTAAGCTATCCAATCTCCATGTGTTTGTATACTTTGTAGTTTTTCTTGCTGTTGATTTCTAGTGTCATTTCATTATTAACTGATAAGATATGAGAAATTCTTTCTTAGGGGGTGGTTTTAAGATCTGATTTATGGACTATAATGCGACCTACTTTGGAGAACATTCCATGAACTGCTGAAAAAATGTGTATTCTGTAGATATTAAATGGAATATTCTATAGATGTCTATTGGTGGTACCATGTAATTTACCTGTGATGTTTCCTTGTTGATTTTTTTTAGACAGGGTCTCGCTTTGTAGTTCAGGCTGGCCCTGAGCTCACTATGGTGCCCAGGCAAGCTGCCCCGAACTCAGCAATCCTCCTGTCTCTGCCTCCCGAGTGCTGGGATTACAGGCGTGAGCCACCACACCGGGCATTGTGGTATGCGGTGTTGATTGTTGGTGGGCGTGTCTCCACGCCCAGCATTATATGTGGTTACCGGGGATCGAACTCAGGACCTTGCACTTGCGAGGCAGGCGCCGGAACCACTGAGCTAACCCTCTGGCCCTCCTTGTTGATTTTTTGTCTGGATAACCTACCAGTGAAACTAGAATATTGAAGTCACCCACTACTATTGTGTTGGGATATTTCTATTCCTTTATGTTGAGTAGTATTTGTTTTATAAAATTGGTCACATTGATGGTTAGGTGCATATATATTTACAATTGTTGGGCTGGAGATTTAGCTCAAGTGGTACCATGCCAACCTTGGACACACAAGGGCCCGAGTTTGATTCCCCAGTACCGCCAAAAAAAAAAAATTTACAATTGTTATGCATTTTTGTGGGTTTTCTCTTTACTAACGAGTGGCTTTGTCTCTTCTAATTTTGTCTTGAAGTTTACTTTGCTGCTTGCTTTCATATTCCATCTGCATGGGATACTGTTGTTCATATTTTTACTTTTGTTCAGTCTGTATTTTGCTAATGAATATCCTGCCTGTTAATCATTTAAATGAAGAACAAAAACCATTTATATTCAGAATTATTTTAGAAAAGTATGTACTAATGGCTATCATTTTGTTGTTTTTCTAATGTTTGACTCTTTTTTAATTTTTACTAGTTTATTCACTTTTACTTTTATGTATGTAGGATTCCTTTTAACTATCTTCCATAATACTGGGTAGTAGTCATGAAATCCCTTAGTTTATATTTCTTTTGAAAGGTCTTTCTTTTTTTTCCCCATCAGTTTTGAAAGATACTTTTGCTTGATATAGTGACCTAGTTGAAAGTTATTTTCTTTAGGGTTTGAAATACTTTATTCAATGCCATGGGGACCTTAGGAATTTACAGATCAAAATGACATTGAGATTAGTTTTACAAACACAGTACAAATTGCTGTCCATATACAATAACTAGGGAGTCTTTCACTGGTTGAAAATAATATGTTAATTGTTACTATCCAGTTTTCACAGGTCATCTAAGATTCGTTAACACAATTAGATGGGGACCTGTGGGGCTTGGGAAAACTGCTGGATAGGACTTCCTTTCCCTTGGTGAATAAAGGAGCAGCTGCCTAGAAACATCTTATTCCACCCTCTGTTCACCCTAGTAGTTCTGATACCCTTATGAGAGACACATGCCAATAAACATTGCTAAACATATTATTATAATATGTTCACATTGATTATCATCAGATGGTTAAATTGTCTGTAGGTAAAATAATGAGAAGCTATAAACTGCTGCTTGCACCTACTCTTCCATTTTCTTTTTTTGCTCCTTTGATTTTACCAATTAAAACCCAAGTATTTTATTTAGGTACACATTTCCAAATTTGGGAGCAAAAGAACTTTTTAGGAAACACCTTTTATGAGTTTTATGATTTTTTTCATTATTTTGGTTGGAAAAGCCTTGGATAAAGTTTTCAGTATTTATTTATTTGTTTGTTTGTTTGTTTGTTTATTTTGCTTTTTGAGACAGGGTCTCGCTTTGTAGTTCAGGCTGGCCCTGAGCTCACTATGGTGCCCAGGTAAGCCGCCGCGAACTCAGCAATCCTCCTGTCTCTGTCTCCCGAGTGCCGGGATTACAGGCGTGAGCCACCACGTCCGGCATTGTGGTATGCAGCGTTGATTGTTGGTGGGCGTGTCTCCACACCCAGCATTATATGTGGTGACCGGGGATCGAACTCAGGACCTTGCGCTTGCGAGGCAGGTGCCGGAACCACTGAGCTAACCCTCCGGCCCTCAGTATTTGTTATTAAACCTGTTTCATACAAATAAGAATTCTCATATTGTTGGGGCTATAAAAGAACCATTATCAGTCCCAGCATTTAGATTTCTGGTAATGCTATCATTAGTAAGTATAATTAATGCAATATAGCTATATAAAACATAAAGATAGAAATGAAAAACTATATAAAACTTTAATGAAATATGCACCTTGAAACCTCTTTTGCCTATCCATAGAGGTGCACAGTGAAGAAATGTATATTCTTACTGCATTTGTCTGGCTACTCAGAAATAGTCCCTCTCATGTTTTTTGAGGGTAACATAAACAGCTGAGTCTTGAATCTAATTCTATCACCTTAAAGAGACCTAAGCTATAAATGCTTTAAAATCCAAATCTCTTATTAACACAAAAGGAAAAATTCTAGGCCTAAAGCTATTGAATTAAGGTCTTTATATTCAATTCTCCACTGTGCTATATTCTAAAACAGTATTTTCAGACCTTATTCAGTTCCATAAACTCTTTGATTAAAAAAACATGCTCTTGGGCCGGAGGGTTAGCTCAGTGGTTCTGGCGCCTGCCTCGCAAGTGCAAGGTCCTGAGCTCAATCCCCAGTAACCACATATAATGCTGGGTGTGGAGACTCACGCCCACCAACAATCAACACCGCATACCACAATGTCAGGCGTGGTGGCTCATGCCTGTAATCCCAGCACTCGGGAGGCAGAGACAAGAGGATTGCTGAGTTCACGGCAGCTTGCCTGGGCTCCATAGTGAGCTCAGGGCCAGCCTGAACTACAAAGCGAGACCCTGTCTCAAAAAAAAAAAAAAAAAAAACCTGCTCTTAGCTCTCAGAAACAAGACTGAATCAGCCTGTTTCATGTCAGTGAAGGCATAACATAGTAGAAAAATTCCTCTCAGTCAGAGAATTCACAGGTTCCTTTGATAGCTTTCAGTGGTAAGAGGTGGCAGGATTCTATAATTGGTGCAAGTGGAAAGAGAAGAGAGTAGGGATGATAACAGAAAGGTCTGATTGCCTTTCTAGTAAGAGGCAAATGAGAAATCATTCTGACATTAAGGGTAAAAAAGGGAAGCTTTCCTAAAGTAGTACATTCACAGATAGTTTAAACTTTCACTGCCACGACAACTATTTTTAAAAAATGTGTATTAAGAGTAAAACCTTCAAAATATATTTAACTTTTTTAAGTGCTTAGATAGTATTTATAAAAATGAGTTTATTTTACAATTTTACAGAAATGAAAATCAATGCAATTATTTACCTGTTTTCTTAAGAGATTACAAGTTCTATGAGTTCAGAGTAATGTCTATTTTATATACACTGCTATTGCTTGGCATATAATAGGCAGTTCATAAAAATTTATTGAATGAACAAGTAGAATGTACATTTTAGATATGATATATAGATAATACATGTCCACTTAAAGTTATTCTTCTAGTATTCTGGCTTGCCCAGAATCTCATCGTGTTTTTTTTATAGGTGATTATATGAAGGAGATGAAGAGGATTTTTGCAACTACCTCCTGATATACAATATTATGGGCTGACTAGTTGTGCCTCCTCTCAAATTTGTATTTTGAGGTTCTAATGTCAATATGATGGCCTTTGGAGATGAGGCTTTTTAAAGGTAAATAGAGTTAGTGGAAGGGATAGTGTTAGGGTGGAATTAATGGCCTTATAAGAAAAGACACCATTTTCTGATATCCTCCTTTGTTCCTGGGTAGGGAGAACCAATATTGTCAAAATGACTATACTCCCACAACTACTGTACAGATTCAATGCAATTCCAATTGAAATCCAACAACATACTTCACAGAGCTAGAGAAAATAATTCAGAAATTCATCTGGAACCACAAGAGACCGAGAAATAGGATATTCAAAGGGAATGTGGTGGAGGAAAGTAATGAGGGGAAAGAATAAACATGATTTGGAGAAAAAATGAAATAACATGTATATAGGGGGTGGGGTTGTAGGTGGGTAGGGATATGGGTAAAAATGAGAATTAACTTGTGTCATATACTGGTACAAATTCCCCAATGTTGAGTGTGATTGTGAGCTGTATATAAAATGTACCAATAAAAAATTCAATTAAAAAAAAGAAAAGACACCAATGCCAGGGATGTAGCTCAGTGGTACTGCACCTATCTTGGAAGCAGAAGGGCCTGAGTTCAAACCCTTGTACCACAAAAAAAAAAGGGAAAGAAAGAAAGAAAGAAAGAAAGAAAGAAAGAAAGAAAGAAAGAAAGAAAGAAAGAAAGAAAGAAAGAAAGAAAAGAAAAAGAAGAGAGACCACACAGCTTGCTTGTTTGCTCTCTCCATATTAAAAGAAAAGTTTATACGAGCACATATGGAAGGAAGCAGCCTTCTCCAATCCAAAAGACTGACTATACTAGCACTCTCATCTCAGACTTCTGGCCTCCAGGTGGTGAAAAGATAAATTTCTGTTTTTTAAGCCACTTGGTCTAGGTATTTTGTTAGGGCAGCCTGAGAAGTCTAAGACAAATAGTATTGCCACTTCATAAGAGTCTGAATTTAATGTACCACGAAAATTTTTCTGGTTCCTAGGTCTCTTGTCAGACATAATCACCTGAACTGTTATCACAGCCACACTCACTATTCTATTTTAGAGAATATGGCCTATGTTAGTGATTGTGCATCTCTCGCTTTACTTTTACAGAATAGAAGAGTGAAATAAGGTGAAAGGATATGTCTTGGAAAAATAACGTGGACTTACTTGTAAATAATTCTTCTTATAGCTAAGTGTTTCTTGAATAGTTTATAATTAAAACTATGATCTTTCATCAATGACCTTTCATCCTCTGAACCATGAAAATTTGGTTAGCCTGCACTCTTCTCAGTATCCATATACACTTGTTTTAGTAAGCTTTGCTATCACTGAGACATAATTCTTGAAACCCACAACTTAAAGATGAGGAGATTTAATATGGCACTCACTGACTTTGATGATTCACTCCCTGGTAGGCTGGTTCCAAGTAGAAAAATCCTGGTGAAGGAAATGGCAGAGCAAAGCTGCTTTGTTCGTAGTACTCATGATGCAGGGCAGGAATAGTGCTGTTAGGGAATGGACTAGAAACTACATGTAGTGCCCAAGGACATGTCTGCATAACCCAACCAGACACATCTAGTTGCATGCCTTATTAATCTGCTAGGTGTTTTTTAATACAACAAATCTGAAAAATCATGATTAATGGTCACAGTGTCACTGGCAGACTGGTTTTCTTTATGTAACATCATCACACCAGGCATTAGTTTTATTCATGTCTGGCAAAGTTCAGAACCTTTGCAACTTACATAAATCCTGCCAGTCTTTAAAGCTCTACCTTATGTCTGAGATTTTTTCATAATACTTTTCTTTGATAATGCTGTCAAACTATATAACTTATATATCTGTGCCATACAAGATGACACACATGTAACTTAAAAGAAGTTTCCTCTTGTACTATACAAGAGCAGCTTATTGGTGTTACACAAAATATGTCACAGACCTTGTCTTCTGTAAGATACATGTTCACTTTGGACTCCAAGAGGAGGGCACTCTTCTTACATAAAAAACTACCTCTCATCATCACAGTTCAACGTTCAGAAAAATAGATGATCAACTCCTACCAGGAGAGTATAAATGCAGAACAATCAGGTTAGTGAAACCAAGTTTCAGGATTATCCAATCAGTCTCAGTTTCAAAGACAAGGTACTTCTGAAACCTGTTACCAGCCATTTAAGTTTACATGTTCAGATTTATTTGATTGTCCTTGACCAAATCAAGAGAGGCTTATATTTTAGTAAAATGAAATAAGGATTTGTTTAAAACTAGCTCCAAGGGATAGAGAGGCCCATTTGCCTCAAACCACCATCTCACCTTGTACAGGTGAGTTAGTCTTTTATATAGTAAGAAACAGAGGGGAGTGGTGCACAGAGAGATAATGCATTGTCTACACTTGCTTTATCATTTCCAGCCATCTTCAACTCATTCTCCCCATTCTTATGGAAAGTAAACTGGGCCACTCCCTCCTGGTATCATGATCTACATCTTCTAGCCATTTATCTGGACCAAAGAGAGAAGGGGGAAAGATGTTCAAACCCTGGGTCTGAGGAAAACACTGTGTCTCCTTTTAAAGTTCTGTTTTATGGGGCCGGTAACACTTCTACAATGAGAATGATAGTTTATTCCATAGGTTTTTCTTTTTCATATATAAAGTAAATGAAATAAAATGTGGGAAAACATTTTATAAAACTCAAAAGGAGGAAAGGACAGGAACTTGCATAAAATAAGCATTCATTCATTCATTTATTTGAGATAGGGTCTCACTTTGTAGTTCAGGCTGGCTCTGAGCTCACTTTGTAGCCCAGGGTAACCTCAAATTCATAGCAATCCTCCTGCCTCTGCTCCCAAGTACTGGGATTACAGGTGTGAGCCACCATGCCCAGCACTGTGGTATGTGGTTACCAGGGATCAAACTCAGGACTTTGTGCTTGGGAGGTAGGTGCCGGAACCACTGAGCTAAATCCCTTGCCACAAAATAAGCATTTTCCAAGTGCCAGTCACTGAAGGCAAAGTATTTGCTCATTTCAATCTCTTTTGGAACATCCATCTGTAATGCTAACTTCCAAGACTCTTCTTCTGTCTTTCCTTATGTACAGGAGAGCTCCACCCTTTAGGGCTCAGATTTGTTATTAAAGGCATTTTGTATTATAGGTCCACTGTGATTTGAAAACATCTTTTTATTACTTTTAATGATTAGTATACCTATGTTTCAAAATGGTATGCCTGCTCTTTTTAAGGCTTGATTTTTCAATTAAATTAAGTTTGTTAATATCTTTTCATCTTAGGTAAGGACTGGAATTTTCAGGCCATGGAGAAAGTAATTACACAAAGAAGGAGGGTCACACAACACAAGCATATCCTAAGATAATCTCCAAATCAAGTACTAATTGAATCCCCAGAGATGACTGTATAATAGAGGCCAATGGTCTGCATTAACAGGAACTATTTCTTTTTCATTTTGTGAAAAGGAAAGAGGAGAGAGGCAAATACTGTAGTGATACAGAGTAAAAAATAGAAGTAAAAAATAGAACAAGGGTTCTAGTACTATTCCAATACTTCCTGCTTGACCTTGGGGAAGTTACTTAATTTTTTGCATACCAATTTCTCTTAAGAAGAGAAACTGGTATGCAAAAGATAATTTTTAAGAACCAACGTGACTAATGCTGGGCGTGGTGGCTCACGTCTGTAATCCCAGCACTCGGGAAGCAGAAACAGGAGGATTGCTGAGTTCGCGGCAGCTTGCCTGGGCACCATAGTGAGCTCAGGGCCAGCCTGAACTACAAAGCGAGACCCTGTCTCCAAAAAGCAAAAAAAAAGAACCAACGTGAGGACTGACATAAAATATATAAAAATTAACAAAATTAACACATATGTTCAACAAATGTATATAACTTTGTGAGACTATCTTTGTGAAATACATATCAGAGAAAAGTGACAGTTCTTTCCCAGATTTGTATATAAATTCTTCACAGAATTAAAATGCCAGCTGCACTTTCATTATTCCTTTAAATTTAAACTGCGAAGATATAGTATAAATGCCAGTGTGGTTATAACCACAATCTTCTGTTATCTGGTAGGTTAGGAGTTATTATAAATGCTACAAAATTTTTAGATACCATTTGAGTATAGCCACTTTTATGCCTAACACGTAGAGAACTGAACTCATCTTGACTCATATGAAGACTTCCTTTTTTGATTTCTTGATTTCTTTTAATAGTGTCATCATTCTCTTAGTAAGTCATGCTTAAAACTGTAATTATTTCTGACCAATAACTTCCCCTTGCCATCTTCTACTGATCTTACTTCCTCATTGCTTTCAAAATTTATCTCTTCATATCTATGGCTACCACCCTTAGTTGAAGACCCCAGTTTAGTTTTTTTTCTCTCTCCCTCACTCCATCTCTTTTCTCTCTTCTCCCTCTTCTTCCACCTGCCATCTCTCTCTTTTCACCTCGTTTGTGTGTGTGTGTTGGGGGGGTTGGTACTGATGACTAAATCCCAGCAATTGGGAGCCAGAGGCAGGAAGATTGTTGAGTTCAAGGCTTGCCTGGGCTACATAGTGAGCTCAAGGCCAACCTGAACTACAAAGAGAGACCCTGTCTCAAAACAAACAAATAAACAAACAATCACTTATATGGTTCTGGTGATACAATATTTAAAAAGAGTATCATAATTATCTTTTTTTTGACTCTCAAAGTATTCTTTCTTTTTCCTATTTCATGTGTGTAAGACTGACTTGTCATCATTTATTTCAATGAAAATAATATATGACAACATATATAACATATAACAGCAGTAAATATGAGACTCAAGCTGTCCTTCATTAAGGAATACATTTTTGTATTTGCAAAAATGCAAAACAGTTTTGTGCCATTTTTCAGTAAACTATTTCAGAAAAAAACATTTTCATGACATATTTGTTATATTAAAATGTAAAAAGTTTAGTATTATTATTTTAAAGGAATTTTTTTATAAATTGAATTCTTTATTGGTACAATTTATATACATCTCAAAATCATGTATAACATTGGGGAATTTGTACCAGTATATGACACAAGTTAATTCTCATTTTTACCCATATCCCTACCCATCCACACCTTCTCACCCCATTTATACATGCTCTTTTATTTTCTATCTGTATCATATTTATTCTTAAAGGAATTATTTTTTAAATGTCTCAGTTTCAATATCTAATATGTTAAATATCAACAGATGTAATCCACATAAAACTACTTGGGGCATCCCATAATTTTCAAGAATATAATAAATATAATACAAAACTAAAGATTTAAGAACTGCAGCCCTGGAAAACTGTATCTGAGTGTAGCTTTAGTACATTTATAGGGAAACAGGTGGAATAGGTAGTTCTCCTGGATCACTAACTATGTTCTCTTTATCCAAAAGTTGTTCAGTTCTATATTGAATAAAAGTAGAAAAGAATCTGAGAGCCACGTAAATTAAGACAATCTTTCTTCCCTGGTTTAATGATGTATGATCCAAACTTCAACTTTAATCAGAGTTCTGACACCTCTGTCTCAAACTGGCCTCTGGAAGACAGACTCTGGCATGAATTTAAAGACAACAGATCCCCCAGGTTGAAGGACTTAGGTTTGGTCTGAATCACATCTATTCTTGTCAATGAAAATACAAGTACCGGCCAGAGATTTAGCTCAGTGGTTCCAGCGCCTGCCTCGCAAGCGCCAGGTCCTGAGTTTGATCCTGGTAACCACATACAATGCTGGGCATGGTGACTCGTGCCCACCAGTAATCAATACCACATACCACAGTGCCAGGCGTGGTGGCTCATGCCTGTAATCTCAGCACTTGGGAGGCAGAGACAGGAGAATTGCTAAGTTCAAGGCTTGCCTGGGCTACATAGTGAGCTCAGGGCTGGCCTGAGCTACAAAAAAAAAAAGCGAGACCTTGTCTAAAGTACCTTCCCAATAGGCAGGCAATCAGGGTAGTCAAACTTCACTATATATATTATTTACTAGAATAAGAACTGAGAATGTAAGATGCAAGGACTAGGGTGCTCGTTTTTAATTTAAAAAACAAGTTTATTACTCAGCTTTCCTTTGTTGAAGCAAAATACCCTACACTTAAAGGTAGAGGATTACAGGTTTATTTTTTTTAATTGAATTCTTTATTGGTACAATTTATATACATCTCAAAATCACATATAACATTGGGAAATTTGTACCAGTATATGCCACAAGTTAATTCTCATTTTTACCCATATCCCTACCCACTCCCCCTCCTCCCACCTTTATACATGCTCTTTTATTTTCTTTCTGTATCATATTTATTCCTTCCCCTCATCACATTCCCACACCAAGTTTCCTATAGAAATATTCCACTCTATAAAAGCTGTCCTACTTTCTAGAACTCATTTGCATCTACAGGTGTTCATGCCAAAGAGAAGATCCGGAAATTGTCTATCTGTGATCTATTG
>PVIC010040505.1:0-16629 GCA_004025085.1 Thryonomys swinderianus
TTTTTTTTTTTTTATGACAGAGGTGACATTAGTGAAAGTTTGGGAAGCAGAACATTTCCATATTTCCAATGGAGAAGAGTGCTAGTATTAATGTATGGAGGTAGAAATAATATACCTAAAAAGAATAACAAAACTATGTCAGCCCCTAGTGTAACCTCTCATTTTCTTATGCAAATGTTGACATTCCAGTAGAATTTAATGAAAACTCCCTTCTTAGTTCTAGAGAATTTGGGTTAAATGGCATTTAAACAAAGTAACTCAGGTTTTGACCATTCCTGGAAGATCATATCTTTATTGACAACTTAAAATTCGCAATGGCTTGACCCTGCAGTGTTTCTGGGTATACATCAATGGGGGAATTCAGAGTCTTAGTGTGGATTTGGCTTTCCAGCCTTAAAGAAAGGAAGAAAGCAGCCCCATGGGAAAGTCTGTAAAAGCTGGAAGCAAAGTAGTATATGTCAAGATCAGCAGACATAGACTGAATTCTCTTCCAGAAATAGAGTCAAGTGATTTTACTCATGACTAGTGTGTCTCTCATGCTTTATCTTAACAAATCAGTTCCTCCAGTGCTAAGTACTTGCTTCTTTTAGCTACCTTTCAGCAGTCCAAATTGCAGTACTTAAGCATCTTCTTTGCTTCCCACATAATTACCAAAATAAAAAATTACAATTGAAAAAATAACTCATATTTTCATCTAAAATTGGTTTTATTTTTCTTTTTGATCATCAAGTCCCTAAACAGGAATACATATTCTTTTGGGCCTTCCCAAATTAATTCCCAAATTCAATTTGGGAATGAATACTATCCTACTCTATAAATTTTCTAAACTGCGTCTTGTAAGTTTCTGTTTTGAAACTTATATTACCATTTCTTGAAGAAATGAATCTTAAAAAGTATTTATTTTCCATCCAGGCCAAAACAACAACCAAAAAAAATATTTATTTAATCTCTGTGTTGTTTAGCTTGATCTGAATGGGACCTAAACACTTCAAATCACGAACATTTCTTTTTGTTTTTTAAATCACACAAATGTTATTACAAGAAAAAAAAGTACTTCTTTACCACCAGAATTCTAAGAGGGAGCCTAAATCTCAGCTCCATTCGCCAGAAATTCATATCACTATTTATATGGGATATAAGTTAAATGTTGATGAATGATTTATTTCACAACCAAGTTGTTATTTGAATCCCATCTAGGAAAATTTATTAGGTATCTTTCCTTTTGTTTATCATTTGGGGAATGGAAGAACATCAAACAGAGGGACACTGCTATAGTACAGGAAGGCCAGGAGAAGCAATAACAATTGAGCATTTTTTGCATGTTTTATAATTAGAAATTAAAGAATAAGAGTCAAGAGGGAATGTACACGCAAGTCGCATTCTTAGCACAGAGGAAACTTTATGAGGATTCCTGTGAGAATAGTACAAAAAAGTAGCAATTTTAGATGAGAGGAGAAGACTGAATGCTCAGTACCTGGTTTAGCAGGCAGATAGCTGGGTAAGGAGACAAAGCTGTATATTTTAAAGTAACTAGTTACCCTCAGCCCTGGCAATTGGTAGCTGTGGTGTCAAGTATGCCTATATTTCTGAACCATGATAAAGTATCCGTCTACAAAATGGTGACTGTTATTTGTTGAAGCAACCAGCTGGCGTTACTTGGATAAAATCCAAGTCTGTATGGTTTTAGCTCTGTGTGAGATATCCAAGAAGTGCCCAATTATGAACTGTGCCAGAGTGTACTGTTTCCATGATTGAACAGTGGGAATTGGGCAACCTTCATTTCAGGCCTGAGTTTTGCCATCACATACTACAGACCACACATTGGTATTTGCTTAATTATATAGTCTCCAGTGACTTCACTCCTATTTAATGACACCTTACAGCATTCCACACACAGACACAGAGCTACACAGAACCAGTAATGAAATATGAGTCTTAAGTAGTTCCTGGTGTAGCAAAGAGATAGCCATGAAAGGCATGCTTATAATAAAGTATGTTGGGTGATGGCATAAAAAGGACCATCAGACCTGATTGGAGAATCAGAGAATATTCATAAAAAGAAAACAAGACACTTTGAAACTTAGGTTCCTATGGGTCATCCTAAAAAGATTTTCAGTGGATAGTTACCTGTAAGGCTCTAGAGCTCAGTATGTTTGTTTGGAGGGAGAAGTGATACTCATTAGTGCATGTGAATATTATGGCCAGAGATTAGATTATTCATGAGACTTACATGAAGTAAGAACCTATGAGGATAAGGAAAAGAACCTGGGCACATATTTTTTTTTTTTTTTCCAGAGACTGGTGACAGAAAATAAGCCAAATTGGGATTAGGTGGGGAATATGCAATCAAAAATATTGCAGTAGGCTAGAGATTTAGCTCAGTGGTTCCAGCACCTGCCTAGCAAGGGCAAGGTCCTGAGTTTGATCCCAGTAACTACATATAACAATACCAGGCATGAAGACTCATGCCCACCAACAATCAGTACCACATACCACAGTGCTGGGTGTGGTGGCTCATACCTATAATCCCAGCACTAAGGAGGAAGAGGTAGGAGGATTGCTAAGTTTGAGGCTTGCCTGGGCTACACAGTGAGCTCAAGGACAACAAAGTGAAACCCCCTGTCTAAAAAAAAAAAATGTATATATTATATCTATATATATATATATAATTTTTCTTATGGCTATATATATATATTGCAGTAGAAGCCTGCAGAAATGAATGTTATGGAAGCCAAGAAAATAGTTTTAGGGCTAAAGATATTGGCGATGATGTCAAATTTCCCAGAGAGGTCATGAAGATAGCTCAACTGGTCTTTTTGACAGTCTACAGAGCCTTCTATTTGTTTTGTGGAATCCCTCTCAGAGTCTAATGCAGAGCTCATCCAAGTAGATATCAATCAATATTTCTTAGCCAGAAGTGGAACTGGATATGGCACCTTCACAGAGCTGGCAAACTAGCTATGGGAATGAGGTGCAAATAAACATGAATGATGATTAGGTAAGGCTTTGCTGGATGAATGGCAAGGGAAGCAATAAACTGTATGGGCTACAGAAGATCTAGCAGGAAAGAGGTCACAAAGAACTCTTCGTGGATCGGAGGCCTTCACAAATGAGAAGGCTCTTCATTCAAGACACAGAGGTTGGGTCAGATAGGGCTAAAGACAAAAAGTGACTTTCAAGTAGTGGGAACGACTGAATAAAGGTATACTTAAATTCGTATTCACTGGAACAAAATGTTTAAGAAGAAGATGACTATTGTTACAGAATATGTCATGTAATAAGTTCAAAGCCTCAAAGATGATTTTGTTCAATACTTTGATCTCTGTAGAAGGAAATAACAACCCATAGAAACTAAATTTGTTTAAATTCACAACCTTAATCAATACCAGTTCCAGTGGAAGAGAGAAGGCCAGATTAGTGAACTGGCAAAGGATTCTGAGGAGCCTTGCAAAACAATCATGAATAAATAGAATTAACTCTATACAAAGTAAAAGTATTGGAATCTGGGGGAGGGGGGTGGAGATAAATGCAAGAATCACCACCAGAAAGTGATGTTGAAAAGAGAGAATTTTGGTGACTATCCACTTTTTCATCTAGGGTTTCTTATTTGAAACTGAAAGACTGTTTTCTCTTCTTCCAAGGTTGATATAGAACTATTAGCCATGTGGTGTATCTAGATGGTTTCATTCCTTTTAGACAATAATAGGAATTAAGGTCTTACATATTAAGTGCCTCAATCTAAAATACTGACTGGAAAAGGCTTACAGATTTTAGAAAGGACAAGTATGAAAAGACATTTGACAACTGATGGTATGGCTTCAAAAGGGAAGAAATAAATCAGTTCCTTTTATATTAAGATCCAGGAAACTGTGAATGTGTTGACATATCTAAAAGGTACTGTTAAGAGTAAGGAAGTCAAAGGTCTAATCTAGGAAGATAGTTTAATATAGTTTTCTGAACTAGCGAGAATAAAAAAAGTATTATTTTTAATGTCACAAAATTTTGGTGCATGGAAAACTAGATTTTACTACTAGTTTTCCTTCAGTTTTAATAGAGGATTGTAGCCCAATTCCAAACTGAATGAATCTATTTTATAAATGTAGCCTCCACCTCTCTTCTCAATTACCAAGATCCTCAATTTCTCCTCTGTACTTGTTTTACCTAAGAATTATAAGATACAAAAAAACAAGATAGAAGAAAGAATGTGCCAGAAACTAAGGCTATTCCTTAGGTTTATTGTTTGACTCTCTAGTTCACTGTCCATCAGTCTGGAAGCACCAGTCTGGCTATGAAAGGCCTACCACTTTGTGTCTTTCAGCCAAAGGCAAGTAAATCTCCAAGGAAAGTTGAATTCTAAAGATGACTCCAAAAGACTTATCCAGATTAATACATGATACTCACCTGATACTCTCCAGAGTAGATTTTCTAGATAAGAGACAAAACAGTCCTTTTCTCTTTCATTAGGGTTTTACACTCCTTAAAGATGAAGGAAATACTCCAAATCATGCTCTTCAGAAAAAAAACATTTGAATAAATCAAACCCCCAATTCAAGTTTTACCAAAGAAAGAGTCAGTACTTATAAAGTGAGATGATATCAGTCTTTATTTTTTATTTTTTTGAGACAGGGTCTTGCTTTGTAGTTCAGGCTGGCCCTGAGCTCACTATGGAGCCCAGCCAAGCCTCAAACTCAGCAATCCTCCTGCCTCTGCCTCCCGAGTGCTGGGATTACAGGCATGAGCCACCACGCCCGGGTATTTTTTATTTTTAAAAATATCTTAGAAGTGGGCCAGAGATTTAGCTCAGTGTTTCCAGTGCCTGCCTTGCAAACCCAAGGTCCCTGGTTCAATCCCCAGTAACCACATACAGCAATACCGGGCGTGGTGACTCATGCTCACTAGCAATCAGTACCACATACCACATTGCCGCGAGTGGTGTCTCACGCCTGTAATCCCAGCACTTGGGAGGCAGAGGCAGGAGGATCGCTGAGTTCAAAATTTGCCTGGGTGCATAATGAGTTCAGGGCCAGCCTGACCTACAAAGCAAGACCCTGCCTAAAAAAACAAAACAACAACAACAAAAACAAAACTAAACCCTTAGGAGCTTTATGGAAATATTGACCCCTAAATATTGATTTGGAAGAAAAATTTTACAAATGTTCTATGACAATAAATAGGGGAGTTTACAGTGGATCAATATTCTTTCCATCCCTCAAATAAAATATTACTTTTTCATTCATTTCAAGAGAAAGGTCTTTGAAATGTAATATCTACCCAAAATACACTCAGTGCTTACTCTTTTTCCTTTGGTAGAGCCCTGGTAATAGTCTAGATACCCAGAGTGAGCTATCTTAATATAACATGTGCTTATAAATCTAACTGCAAGCCAATTACCTCAAACTGAAACTTTTTAAAAGAAATCTCTTTTTTCCTTCCCTTCTTCCCTCTGTTTTTCTTGTAATTAATGAAGAAATTTGAGTACGACTATAGAATACATCCTTTGTAAACAGCTGCTGTAAAGTCTAGTTTGGCTTTAAAAGTTTATTTCTTACCTTATATTAAAAGAAGGTAAATTAGTTTCCAAATCAAAGAAAAATGAGAATGGCAGTGGTTGTGCATCGTGACGGATTCTAGGCAAACCTAGTTTCTGGGCTAGTTATGCTAACTATGTAGTTCTAAAGCTATTTTGAAAAGCAACCAATCCTCAAGTTTGCTTCACCTTTGAAAGTCTTCTCATTTATTCTTTTCTTTTCCTCATCCAGCTCTTTTCTACAGTTAGTAATGGGAAGATGCTAGGATTTTTCCAATTTCCATTTAAAAACAACAATTTGAATAGTTATTGGAACTGAGATTACAAATAATGGATGTAAGGCTAATTACCAACATTCTACATTTAGAGCAAACTAGTGCATATGGAGATAACAACTCAATATTTTAGAAAGTGCCAATTCGCTAAAAATAGATAAATATGGTGATGCTTCCTGGAATTAATTCAAGAACATTCAAAATGAGATGACTAATGTCAAGGAGTAGCATTTCTCCGATACAAACTGAGTGCGGCTGCTTTCCCCCCATCATTGCCCAATCCTTTTGTAGAAGATGATCCTACAAACTAAAAAAGGAGAAATTAGAACAAAGCTTCCTTATCCCAAATTAGCAAGAATATATGACAGCTAGAATTTCTCTTAGACAGATGGTTCCTGCCACAGTCTTCTGGAAGACAGGAAGAATCTGGTGTTTGTCATCTCCAGACAGAGATTTGACCTAACCTTTCTTTCTTTCTTTTTTTAACATATATAAGCTGAGTTATCTGTGTGATTATCATTTCCTTTAGAAACATTGGCAGTAATAAAAAAAGTAATAAAACCTGACCTGGGACAACAAAAGGTAAAAATTTAATGTATATCCCACATTTGAAGAAAGTCCCTCTTAATCTGGATGGCTACCTGTTTGTAATTATGTAGAAAAATATACAAGGTCTCTCTCAGCCAATTTACTTTATCAGTAGATTTACAGATATCAACTTCAGGAAATAATGTGACTTACTTTTTCTTCCAGTCAGAAAGGAAGAAGTGATTACTTTTTCCAGCAGTAGAAGCTGACCTAAGCAGGTCTACAGGTCTAAGCATATTCATCCCTCTCTGTCTATGTCTCATTCTGTCTTTGTTTCTCTGTCTCTTTCGTCTCTCTGTCTCCCCCTCTCTCCTGCTGTCTCTGTCTCTCTGTCTCTGTCTAGTTCTGTCTCTCTCTCAATTCTGAATTGAGTAACAGAACCTGAAGTTGTTAGTAACTAAATATTTTAAGTGCAGGGTTTCAGAAACTTATGAATTACTGCTATTTGAAATTCTTGGATCTACTCTGGTTTCCATAGACTGGCTGTGCAATCTCTTAATTTTCTCTAGCTTCCTTTCAACTGATTATTCTTCTTATGATCCTTTCAAGTCAGTCTCTGTTATTTATGAAGAATAAAAGAACACATAACTAATAGGAGTATGATTATGGAAGGGGAGTGGCTAGAGAGAAGGATTGACACTGGCTAATCATCAACTACAAATAAAATTAAATAATTTTTTTTATTTTCTTCTAGATACCTTTTTATTTTCAAATTTATATTTAGTATGCTTTTCTATGACAGGCTACATAATCATCCTTTATTATAGTATTTTTGCAAGATGTGTATGATATGTTTTTAATGTTAGACATTAAAAACAAACAAACAGAATCTCTATACTAATTTGATCTGATTATCATACTTTAAAATCCTTCCAGGGACCAGGGATTTAGTTTAGTGGTTCTGTCATCTACCAGCAAGCACAAGGTCCTAAATTTAATCCCTGGTAATCACAAATCACAATGTCAGAGGTGGTAACTCATGCCCACCAGCAATCAGTACCACATACCACAATGCCAGGCATGGGTGTGGTGGCTCATAGTTGTCATTTCAGTACTCTAGAGACAGAGGTAGGAGGATCACTGTGAGTTCAAGGCTAGCCTGAGCTACATAGTGAGCTCAGAGTTAGCCTGAACTACAAGGAGAGGCCCTGTCTCAAAACTGAAAAACATCTTGGGCCGGAGATTTAGCTCAGTGGTTCTGGCGCTTGCCTCGCAAGCGCAAGGTCCTGAGTTCGATCCCGCTAACCACATACAATGCTGGGTGTGGTGACTCACGCCCACCAGCAATCAATACCACATACCATAGTGCCAGGGGCGTGGTGGCTCACGCCTGTAATCCAGCACTCAGGAGGCAGAGACAGGAGGATTGCTGAGTTTGTGGCGGCTTGCCTGGGCTACATAGTGAGGGCCAAGCGAGACCCTGTCTCAAAAAAAAAAAAAGAAAAAATTCTTCCAAATTTTATCCATTTAAAATTTGTATTTAAAATTCAATTTGCAGAATTCTACTCCTCGTATGAGAAACAGAATTTATATTATGTTAAATTGATAATTTATTCCATTTACAATGAGGGACATAGCAGAACTGGACTAATCTTTGTGGAGATCCTGAAGTCATAGAAGATTGTTCATAGTAAGCTAAATTTACAAAGTTCAGCTTTGTATCCTCATCTAATCAAGATGTATTTCAGATGCCTTGAAGAGCCCTGAAATCATTGCTGAAATAGTGCCTTGGTGATAAGTTCTGAAGTACATTTCTAGCCACCCTGGATCTCTATTTTCGATCTCTTAACCTGCCTGTCTCCTTCTCCTCTTTTCTGCCCGGTTGAGCACTCATGTGACGGATGAGCACGGCGTGCCTGGTGATCTTGTGCTGAGAATTCAGTTTGGAGGTAAAGTGTGAGTGGGAGTGGGGACAAGCTACAGACTTAGTAAAAAAGAGATATGAACAGATGAGAATATAAACAAATTTAAAATGGAAAACAATAAAAAACGCAGTGAGTATTATTAGTGCTCATGAGATCTAGGATTCATGATAATTTGAATCTTTGCATATCTAAATTCTGTCACTGAGGTTTACAAAGGAAATGGTAAAGATATACTAACATTAAGTTGATTTATAGTATCTTGTAGAGAATAGAAGTATAGGTATAGTGCATGTATATTTTCTATACAGAGTAAAGGTACTCCATGTTTGAATAGAGTCATGAATACTTTCAGTCAAAGTGTGAAATTTCTCAATTAATAATACCTTATATTTGAAAAATACACTGGTTTGCAAAACAACTTTTTATCACTTTAGTTGGGCCTCACATCAACTTAGCAAGAAAAAAGATAAGTGTGTATTTGGAGGGTTTTGTGTGTATATTTGTGTGTGTGTGTCCACTACACAGCTTAATTAATGGAGCTCATGATGAGTTACTTACCAAAAATCACATGACAAACAATTGGCAGAACCAGGTCTAGAACCCCAGGGAAGGGTTTATTCCACTACAAAGACATGAAACAGGACATTAAACAAACATCTAAGAGAATAAGACCTGTAAGTAATTAAGAATAGAAAATTTGGGACCGGAGATTTAGCTCAGTGGTTCCAGTGCCTGCCTTGCAAGCACAAGGTCCTGAGTTCGATCCCCGGTAACCACATACAATGCTGGGCATGGTGACCCACGCCCACCAGGAATCAATACCACATACCACAGTGCCAGGCATGGTGGCTCACATCTGTAATCCCAGCACTCAGGAGGCAGAGACAAGAGGATTGCTGAGTTCAAGGCTTGCCTGGGCTACGTAGTGAGTGTAGGGCCAGCCTGAACTACAAAGCGAGACCCTGTCTCAAAAAAAAAAAAAAGAAAAGAAAATCTGAAAGTTAATGCTCCCACACTAAACCAAAATGGCTGCCGTCATGCCACTCCAACCTAAGCAGCCAAGAGAAAGAACTGCAACTTTCACCAGCATGACTATATGAGAAGGATCAAGAGAGTCATGTAAGCATTTGCACAGAGCTTACTCTGAACAGAGACACTGAAATGGCCTTCTGTCCCCAAATATTTCCCCTAATGGTCCATCATTCTGGTCCTTCTTTTTTACATATATCCCCTCAAGTCTTTTGAGCACCTAGTAGGTGCTGAACATAATTAAAGCAGCTATTTTGCCTGAAACACTGACAGAATGTTGGATGTGACATTTTTTTCTCAAGGTTTTTTTTTTTTCCCCGTCCTCACATTCTAAAACACTAGTATGAACTGGTATTAGTTTATCAGAGAAACTACTTGAATTTGAGAAGAAGAAAACTCTTCTAAAGAGACTGAAAGCACAGAGCTACATATAGAATAAGGATGCAGTAATTGAGTAAAACTACCCAATTTTAGCATTAAAGACAAAGTTCACCTATAAATCCATTTGTCCTGTTCTTCTCAAACATATATGAGTTTAGCCAGTGAAAATATCCTGCTTCAAGTCTGTCCAATAGTATTTTTATGGAAAGCTGTGATTTCAATGTGCCCCACACTAGACACCGTAGGCCTATTTCAGAATCTAAATCTCTTCAGTCTAGTGTAATCCAAGAGAGATACATTGATCTAATTCTCATATATATATATATATATATATATATATATATATATATATATATATATATATCAGATGTGAGGAACCACTTACCCTGTGTACTCTCTTTACCTCCTTGCTAGATGTCCATTTGTGAATATTATTACATGGAAACTTCAATGGAAAGGTAAGAAATCCAAATGAAAAAAAAAAAGAAATCCAAATGAAAGTGAAATTAATTCTTCAATAGACAATTCTAAGTATAAGTTAATACTGCCCACATAGTTGATGTCATCACTGAAATAAATCGGTTAGGAACAACAAACAGTTGGTTCAGAGTCTACTTGCAATAGTCATGAAATAAGCACAAATATCTGGGGCCCCAAAAGAAGGGCACATAAAGATCCAAGATTGTACCACTGTGCATCTGAACTGGGACTCTGTTAACTTGGGATGGTGGGCTTGGCTCGAGGACTGGTGGTGGTGGTGGTGGTGGCAGGGAATATAGAAAGGATGTTTCTGGAGAATACTAGCCAGGGTAGTCTGGAGAGCCCAGTCTAGAAGTGGGCTCATTTTTGTCCCTGCATTCTTTAAAAATGGATGGTAGTCCTGTCAGCAACAACACCCAGATGATCAACTCCACTTCAAAATTCCATGTCAATATTCTCTTTTTAAAATCCACTAGTGATTTTAACCATTTAAATATGTCACAACTTATAGAAAGACTATAAACCTGGTGCCATACTCACATAGCAAATATTATACATAGTTAAAACCATTTATTCTATGTACCAAGATTATGATAGGTGGGAGGGATTATATAGAGACTTAAGATTTTTTCTTGTTCCACCAGGGGCTTCCTCCCAGTACAGGCACTAGTGAGTGAAAAGAACCAAATTAACACATATATAATAAAACATATGCCAATGAACACATACAAAGCAGAAAAAAAAACTCAGTGTAGGAGGTGAAGAATGGTTTCAAAGAGCTAACTCTTGCAGGAGAAATGGAAGTTTTCCAGGTTGAAAGGGGCATGTAATGCAGGAAGAGATGGAGGTGTGGTGTCATAAAGTGAGGCAGGATATGTTTGAGGATGGTCTTAGAAAAGTAGGCAAGACTAGTTCATGCCATCCATGTGGAACAACTTTTAAGATGTTAATGAGGAAAATAATATGATCATATTCTCATTAGACAGAGGTGGCTCCAGGATTATTTGCACGTAGAATGGAAGAAGAAAAATATGGAGATGGGAAGTCCAGTTATCCCCATGAAAAATAATGAGTAGACTGAATGAGTTTATTTATAAAAATAATAGAGTTGAAGGGCCAGAGATTTAGCTCAGTGGTTCCAGCACCTGCCTTGCAAGTGAAAGGTCCTGAGTTCAGTCACCAGTAACCACATACAATGCTGAGCGTGGGGACTCACGCCCACCAGCAATCAACACCATATAACACAGTGCCGGGCGTGGTGGCTCACACCTGTAATCCCAGTACTCTGGAGGCAGAGGCAGGAGGACTGCTGAGTTTGAGGCTTGCCTAGGCTACATCGTGAGCTCAGGGCCAGCCTTAACTACAAAGTGAGACTCTGTCTCAAAAAAATTAAATAAATGAATATATATATATATATATATATATAATAGAATTGAGCAAGGGTATACTTAAAATCTTTTTAATTATAATTGAAAGAATTAGAGACTAGATATGGAAGTTGAAAAAAGATTACATTTGGGATTCTTACAGGTTCTTGGAGCTCCTATAATAAGAAGAATAATAAAAAAGGAAAGAGGGGTACATAAAAGCAGACAGAAAGGAGAAAGAGAAACACTACTACACACCAAAGAAATATCAAGTAAGATGGAGGCTCAAGGGCAACTGTATGCCATGCTCTTTTCCAAATAGATTTCAAAGAATTTATGGGGATGGAATAAATGGATGGAATTATGAATGGAGAGTGATGAAGAGAAAAAAATGAGCATGGAACACTTTGAGCAACTTGTTCTAAAAGAAGATGAAACAACATTATAGAGATGAGCATGTAGAGACAGGAGAAGATGCTTCAAGATAGAAGAGACGTATTTGTAGGTCTGGGGAAAGAATCTTATGTCATACCGGCTGAAGAAGTGTCAGTACAGAGCGGGGCATGAGGGAGTGAAGCTCTGGAGAAAACCAGGAGTACACGAGTGCTCAGCTATGACCAGGAGGGGTTCACATCTAACAGAAAGCTGCAAGCACGATGGGCAGGTATCAGGTGTGCAAAACTGTTGATTCTATCAAGCCTCATATTGTAAAACCTGGAAAAAATTTCCTAAAATTGTATTGATTGTTTTCATATTTATTTATTTATTTACAGCAAGCAGGATAGGACTTGCTATTCATTTGAGGGCTTGGATTTTATTTTCAGTTGTATTTGACAGGAGGAAACTGAAGCCCAAGAGGATATGATTCAGTAAAAATCCCAGAATCAGTAGGTGGCATCAGTTAAGGACACATAGTACAGTATTCTTCCCAATACTTCAAAGAACATAAGGCACATTTAGTTACAACAATACAGAGAGACGATCTGACCACACTTCCTAAATGCAAAAGGGAGAACTCTTGCACACAGTCAACTTCTTTGACTTGCCTCTAATTCCTTGATTGTAACTAATAGGGAAGTAAAGAGTTAAATGTTAAAGATTCTCTTAAGGTGAAGTTGTCATGTGGATTCTTTGAACTACTGATACAGAAAGATTTTAGACATGTTTCAATTTATCAGTATGAACACCAGGAATATTGGGTTAATATGTATGCTCTGCTATTGCCTCAAAGACCCTCACTCTTTCCTGACGTGATCAGCAGAGGAAAACTCTGAAATCTGTGGATTAATTCAACTCCCGGCACATTACTGACAATTTCACAGCCGTGGAGGCCAAGGAGACCCCATCTGATGCCCTCTTAGTGAGCAGGAGCACTAGCCTTTAGCAAGAAACATCAAAGGAGGTTTCTGTATTTTTGCCAGCTCAGCAAGAAAGCGCATTAACCCTGTGGTTTCTTATTCCAGGGGCCTCAACCAGGGATGGGGGTGGGGTGGGGCCAGGATTGCACAGATTCTCAATAGGACAGAGCAGGGCTCATTTTGTTGCATCCTGCCATAGCTTGGAAAGAATTTCAGTCACCGGAAATCAACACGTTTCTGGATTCACTATGAATTTTCTAAGATTCTCAGCAAGTCCAGGTAATTGGGCAGAAAAAAAAAGCATGCCCTTTAAACAATTCTTTCTGTTTAAATTTGGGTGTGTGTGGTAAAAGCCAGTATGTTAAAAAAAAAAAACGAGCACCTTCAATTCTATTAAGCAGAGCATTTAATTAATTCAAGAAGTCCCCTGGTGACACTGGGTGTGGCTCAGAGAGATTTAGTAGAAATCCAATTTATCACTGCGAAGAATGGCCTGCACTACACAGCAAGGCTGTGTCCCTGAACACCTTCCACAGGCTGCAAGGGAGAAGGCACAGCAAGGTACAGTTCCAAACCACAGGTTACTCTCTTCGAAAGCAGAATTGTTTGTTGTATGAAGAAATAGGCAGATGTTAGCAGGGTTAGGGGGCCACTTGCTTCCAGGGGAGGCTTCACACCTCAATTACAAACTAAACTGTCTCCAAACAAAGGAAACATCTCACAGTTTTATTGCTTTGTAGACATACTTCACACCTTGTGAGTTTTTAATCATCTGCAATACGAGAAGAAGTAGTGCTATTTAAAGTAAATCCCGAGATATTTGAGCATCTTAAGCCAATAAAATTTCACGGATTCTTTTGTTTTATTCCTCCTTTGCCCTCTCCTTTACCATCTTCTCCTCTCAACACTACTTTCAGTTTCTTCTTCCTGCTATAATAATCTGTAGTAGTAACTAATGGCTAATAGAGATCTTTTATGCTTTCTTCTCACCCACTGGCAATGTATTACAACTTAGAAATCCAAGATCGCGTCTTTATGCGGCTCAAGTGGAAAAGGGAGGAAGTGCAAGTCCTCCAGCCCCCTCCCACATTTCTGCTGGATTTCATGGGTGTGGCACAGTTTAGACCTTTGCAGATTTCTGCCCTTGTATTCCCTGCTAAGAACTAATAAGGCAAACAGATGCCAGAAGGACAGACACCATCGGATTCTGCCAGGAAGGAGAGCATCGTTTCACCCACAAGCAGGAAACCTGTGGGAGACTTAAGTATTCACACTCTATAAATGCCAGTCAGTAGTGCGAGCCCACGCCCTAGATACACCATTTCCTTCTGTCTGATTTAATGATGTCTTCAACACTGATGAATGTGAATAATATATAATACTGCTATATGGGAGACATTACCACTTCACTCATAAGCATACATTTATGGGGTGCATGGGCTCAAAGGGGAAATTCTGTACATTTCCTCTTCTCCTTCAGGCACGGATTGTGTGAAAACACATGATATTCATATACAGTACACGCATGACTGTTGCATATGAAAAATGGGGCCGCTGTATATTAACGTGAGAACCTCTGATTGCTTTCCTCTTTATCACTTTGCACATCACAGGGAAAACTCCATGCTGCTGGGGAGGTGGAATCCCAGTGAAGGCAGATGTCCTCATTTGGTGAAGGGAATTCCTTCAGCTCCAATTCCCTTTGTAAAAAGCATATATAGATTCCTTTATCAACCGAGGTGTATGTGCACTTCCATGTGTGCGAGTAGGGTAGGAACAAGCTGTAATCAAGCATATTTTTCTTTTCAAAATTAAAGTTTTTTTTTTTTCCCCCTTGGCTGCCTTAGCCTTCCTAAATTTTAGTTCCCCAGGTCGCTGAGGGACTGACCTCAGAACCTTTCTTGGTCAGTGTCCTTAAGCCAGACACCTGTATCCATGACATTTATGCATTATAATGAAAGAAGGCGAGGGGAGGAAATGTCCTAGTTTTCAAAATTATCCAATGGAAGCATCAGTCTTTGGAACCAACAGCAGTTTGGAGAAATGCTGCAAATAGCACCCCCACCCAGCACTGACTTTCCTCCAGTAGTCCCCACACAGCCATGGGTTTCTGTTGCTTCACGTATGCATTCGTTCGTTCATTCATTCATTCATTCATTCTCCTTGGCTCCCCGCCCCGTTCTGACTTGCTGTCTGTGTCTCTCTTCCTCTTCCTTCTCCTTCATCTCACTGCCCACCCTTCCTTCCAGGGCGCTGGCTAAACGTGCCAGGCTGGCAGGCAAATGTTTCCTCCCTACTCTTCTCCACCCCCTTCAGATTCAAGAAGTGTATTACAAATTGCCCAATTTCTAATACCTGCACCGGAATAATACCCCGATCCGATCCCTTGCACCCCACCTCTAACGCAATCGCTCAGGCACGCGCACACGCACAAACAGGCGCACACACACACCCCGACACCCCACACCCATTTTTCTCCTTAACCTTCATCAAATCACTCAAACGTGTTCCAGCAAATGTTTGAATGCTTCTTTGGGAGAACGTCAGGGCGCAGTCGATTCCAGTACTGCGGATAACGAACTCGTCGTTTCTCCTTACCCTCACCCCAATCAAGTTTCTAAAATTTCTTTCACGGAATAAGTGAAAGAAATGAAATGGAAGAAGAATCTAGGCAGTGGGGGAGGGGGAGGGCCGGTGGGGGTTCAGGATCTTGTGAGTCTTAGAAGTGCCCCTTTCCCTGACGGAAATGAGTCACCACGCTACCATCCAGGGTGCTCACACGCCTCTGGTCCCTGATGACCCCAGGGAGAAGCAAGGGAAGGAGAAAAAAGGCTTGATTTCCAACAGGTAATACAGGACTCGCCCTCCCCATCCCATCGGAGCTCAAAGCTCCTAGGGGCGTGGTCCACCTTCTCCCACCGGCTAGTGCACAATCGGATACCCCTTTAAAGAAGGGTTTTTTTCCCCCCTTCTACACCGCCAATTTCTCCCCGGTCCCAACTGTCTTTAGGTTTTCCTTTAATTTCTTTCCCAAAGCACAGTTTCATTCATTCATTGAAAAATAAATAAATAAAACCTTCCCATGTCTTCCCATAAATACCTGTGCCCCTTTGGAGCACATGGATGTAAGAAATGAGGCATCTTCCGCAGCACATGTGAGAAAATTGTGCTACGGCAAAAACCCAACCCTGAATATTTCCTCCCAACCCAGCTTTTTGCAAATAATTTAACGGATCGCCTCCCTATCTGTAAGTAGAGCCCGTATCTTCCCCACACCCCCTTCCACATCCACACCCTCAAAAGCAGACCCAAAAGGCTGAGCATTTACTAATAGAGAAAAAAGCAATCAGATCGCTGTCCGAGCATGTTTTCCCTACCCTCATCCTAATTAGTAACAGCATTCCAAAACCGGAGCTTGAAAGACAGAAAAGAATAAAAGCTGGGATGCAGTCACCAGTTACCATATGCTAAGGAAACGCGAGCACCACGCCAGAGAAGAAGCAGTTAAAATCTTTTCTCCTGCCTTTACAGGGAAATATTCTACTCTGCTAATTTCACAACAGCAAGAAGTAAAAATCTTTAGCTCTACCTGTTTGGTTCTTCTCATACAGCACAGCATGGTCGTATCGTCCCTTGCCTTCTTCCTGCCTTCTCTCCTTTCCTCCTCTCTCTTTCTTATTCCCCCCCTCTCCACCTCTTTTCTGCTCGCTTGCTCACTCGCTCTCTCGCGCTAGCGCGCTCTCTCCCTCCCTCCCTCCC
>PVIC010040506.1:0-16638 GCA_004025085.1 Thryonomys swinderianus
GAATAAATATGATACAGAAAGAAAATAAAAGAGCATGTATAAGGGGGGAGGAGGGGGAGTGGGTAGGGATATGGGTAAAAACGAGAATTAACTTGTGGCATATACTGGTACAAATTTCCCAATGTTATATGTGATTTTGAGATGTATATAAATTGTACCAATAAAGAATTCAATTAAAAAAAATCACGAAAAAAAAAAAATTTCAAACGATGTTTTCCACCGTGGATATATTTCACTGAAAATAATGAAATACTGAGTGTTAGAATGTATCAAATATTGTAACACAACTCATTTAACTAATGTTTATCACTTTTAAAATTCTCAAATATTATTGTTACTTCTAAAGATATATTGATCCATGATTCATTTATGAATTTAGGCAATTTATAGGAAAATATAACAGACTAAATTATAAGATAGCATGTTACCAAACATTCACTAAAGAGGGAAATCATCAAAACAATAAAAGTAGGACTAATTATGATTTAAAATGAAATATTACCAATGTAGCATCTGAAGAATCAATCTTGGGTCATTAGCGTTATAAACATGGTGTGGCAATTTCATGGCAATGAATAATGCTTATACATTATTTTCTGCTATTGGTCTTTAATCTCATTATTTGACAAATTCTGAAATACGACCTGATACTTTTTTTTCTGATACAATGTTTACTACTAGTCATGTAGAGCATAGTCTTCTTCAGGTACCAGCCTTTTCTCATTTTCCCCATTTCCTACTTCTATTGCTTTTATTTCACAATGAAGAACCTGTGCCTACCTCTGTGCTTCAGCCAGGGACAGGCTTGTTAACCACTGAATGATGCTGGGCTGTTGATTGTTCATGTACCTTATAGATCCGCCTTGGTCCTATGGGCACTGTTTCCCATTCTGGCTGCCAGTCAGAAAATTCTATTATATATATATATATATATATATATATATATATATATATATATATATATGTATATATATATATACATACATATATATATATACATATATATGTATATATATACTTTTATTAGTATGTGATGCCATACATATTGATTCTATTCATTATAAGAAATTTGGACATGTACCTATTTCAATTCTTTCTTCTCCCTTCTTTCATTTTTTCCAGCATCAGACTAATTTATAAGACTTTGTAAAGTTAATTATTGGATTTACAGGTTAAAAACAAGTATGAAGGGAAAAATAAAAAACAAATGAAAGATATGACAATTTTATAGAGATTAAATGTACAAGTTTTTACTTTCTTTCCCAGAAAACCCTGACTCAATGTGCTGCATTTCCTCATGGGTCATGGTTTTAACCCTAAGCCCATGTTTTTTAAGACTTCAGCTGAGAAGAGGGTTCAAAATGTGGTTTGAAAACATACCCTTCCCAATACGATTATTTTTTCTCTTATAATTTACCCAACTCAAAATTATTTTAAAGTAATGATTCACATAAAGCCTTTTCAAACTCTAAATAAAGTATTCTAGGTTTGAATTCTCACAGACTATCAGAAGATATATGCAGTTTCTTTCACAGAAAGCCAAATTTCTAATTGAAAAATTATCTGTTATCCTTCATGTCAGAATCTTCTCAAGTTCAGGTATTGAAATCATGTGCTTATTGCATGCTGTAACCTTTTGCAAAGACTTCCAGTGATCTTTTCATTCTTTTATGAACCCTGGGCTTCCATATAACTGCTAAAATAAAATTTTACTACCAAGCATCATTGTGAAGTCTTTAATAGATTGGTGGGACCAGGGTTTGTTTCTTAGTGTCTGTAGGATACTTTTATTTTCCTGGCAGTTATTGACTAACAATTTCTTGAAGTTCGATATATTTATGTGCTTAAAATAGCTAGATTCGATATGACTAGAAATAGCACTGAAGGTATGTCTGTATCTTCAAACTCAGATATGAAGTAATTAATAACATCCTTTCAATAAATTCTATTATGATTATAAAACTTCTTATGTAGGTAAATGAAACTTTCTAGTACAACTAATATTCATTAGAAGGAATAGAGAAGTCTTCTGGTTGTGAAAGTTCCTGCAAATATGTTCCAAAATATCATGATGGTTTCTTTAGCTGTTACTTATTATGGCTTCCTGATTCCCATAGAGACATTGAATCTTCTGTTTTACTCTATACTCTCAGCTTTGATGGTTCTACACTCCGAACACCAATATTAAGGACCTTGAGGCCAAAGTTGATTCTCATTAGGTGTACTGCATTCCCATCAATACAGACTTTTTCCTTACTTTGGGGAAAATTCTTTGATGACTCTTAAAATTGTCTGTAAATAAAATCTCCTTCCTCTGGTCTGTGAGAATGTATACTCAGAATCTTGTCTACCTTCCAAATTCATTCGTTATTTTCCTCGCAAATTTTTAATAGGATCTAGCTTATTTCAACATTATTCCAGACTGAAGATGTGTTTTTTTTTCTATAAAATGGTGTATTACTCCGCCGTGAAGAATGATATGTTTGAGTTATTTATAGTCAAATGGATGCACCTTCAGGACATACTCATAAATGAAATACATAGATCACAGATCTATAAATATTATATCTTTACTGTAGTATGAAAAACTGAAGATGTAAATGAGCTCTAGAATATATGGTATATATTGTGAAATAGAAAATGTTGAATGGTAAATGGGGTGTAGAGGTAGGTAACAAGGGGAAGAAAAATATGACGGTAATAAAAAAGAGAAAGCTTATGTGTATAGGGGATAGGGAGTTGTAAGGTAGGTGGGGGAATGAGAAAAAAATGAGAATTAAATTGTGTCAGATACTGGTACAAATTCTCAACATTGTGTGTGATCATGATGTGCATATATAATGTACCAATAAAGATTCACATTTAAAAAATGGGAAAACGGGGCCGGAGGGTTAGCTCACTGGTTCAGGTGCCTGCCTTGCAAGCAAAAGGTCCTGAATTTGATCCCCGTGACCACATACAATGCTGGGCGTGGAGACTCACGCCCACTAGCAATCAATACCACATACCAGTGCTGGGCATGGTGGCTCACGCCTGTAATCCCAGCACTTGGGAGGCAGAGACAGGAGGATTGCTGAGTTTGAGGCTTGCCTGGGCTACATAGTGAGCTCGGAGCCAGCCTGAACTACAAAGCGAGACTCTGTCTCAAAAAAAAAAAAAAAAAAATGGGGAAAGAATAGTTCAACTTTCTAAATTTCTTAACTTTCTGGTATTTCTTCACCCATAAATTATTGAAATTTCATATATAACTAATTTTGATCATTATTTACTAATATGTCTATCTGGTGTTTTCATATTTAGCAAAATAAATTCTAATATAATTTTACTTGTGTATCTTTGTTCCTATGATTTTAGATTTCATTACATCAGGTCCTTCATGACTTCATTATGCCTGTTATTAAATCATTTTATATTTATACTATCTTCTTGTCTTAATATTGAACTATAAATTATATATAATAATCAAACCTTAACTGTACAGGCCATACACTTGACATCACTTATATACCTATAAAATCTCCCATTTGATGACAATGAAAATTTCTATCTCCAAGGAAGTTAGATCCTTATGCTTTTCAAGCCAAAAGTCCCATCTTTTCATTGTCACTTCTAAGAATTTGATGAGAACTTTCATCCTCCTCATCAAGACTTTCCATTGTTTTTTTTGCAGCGTTTCATAGTTTTCTATTTATTTGTTTGCTTGTTTATTTATTTATTTCTGAGACAGGGTCTCGCTTTGTAGTTCAGGCTGGCACTGAGCTCACTATGTAGCCCAGGCAAGCTTCGAACTTAGCAATCCTCCTGTCTCTGCCTCCCGAGTGCTGGGATTACAGGCCTGAGCCACCATGCCTGGCACTGTGGTTTGCAGTGTTGTTGGTGGGCATGAGTCTCCACGCCCAGCATCATATGTGGTTACCGGAGATCAAACTCAGGACCTTGCACTTGCGAGGCAGGCGCTGGAAACAATGAGCTAACCCTCCAGCCCTCTAATTAAATTTTATTGTCATTATCCATTTTGAATTTTCCTGAGTAAGAATCGCACTTCAGGTTGAGGTTTACTGTTCCTATGTGTACATATTTTCAGTTGTTCCAGTGCGATTGTGTAGAATGGCTCTTTTTCCTCTGCAGAATTTCTCTGGGCCTTTGTTAAAATTATACTGAGTATATTCATGTGGGTCTATAACTGGGTTATGTATTATTTCCATCTGCTTTGATGTCTCTTTCTCAAGTAAAACATACTTCCTTTCTATAGCTAAATAGTAGTACCACCCATCAGATACCATGTTTATTGTACTGCATTATTTTATAAAAGCACTTTTCTGCCTTGTGTTTATCCATAAAACTATGAGGATAAGTCTGTTTGTATCTACAAAGATCTTATATGAGATTTGGGGAGAAATTAGGTTAAATGTATGGATAAATGAATAGAAGAATGTGGATATATTTACACTGTTGACTCTTCCTACTATGAACAAGATAGATATTAAATTGTTTGATTTTAATTGGCCTTTTATAATTATAAACATAGAGCATGGATATGTCTTCATACACTAATATGTTACTATCCAATTATTTTTGGAATGATTATAAATGATAGTCTTAAATTTCAGTTTTCATTTGTTCATTGTTAATGTCTAGGCTTTTGATTGACCCTTTATATGATGATTCTACACATTTTAACTTTGCTGAACTCACTAGTTTTAGAAAGTTTATAGAAAATATCTCACCTGTAAACAGGAACATTGTGTTTCTTTCTTTACTATATGTATGACTTTTATTTCTATTACTTTATTTTGCTACCTACAACTTCCAGTACTATGCTGTATCTCACAAATTTTGACATGTTGTATTTTCATTCTTTGATTTATGTAATTTTAAGAATGTCTTTGAGACTTTTTATTTGATCTAAGGACTATGTATAAGTGAACTGTTTAATTTCTAACTGTGTGAACATGTTTCATCTCAACTATCACTTATATCTATTTTGAATCCACAATGACCAGACAGTATGCTGCTTATAGGATTTCAATCCATTTAATTTTTCCCATTCATATATGGTCTAGGTCTTTTCACTAAACACTAATTTTAATGTAATTGAGTTTATAGGTACATTTTACATATACATTCTGATCACATTCAGTTTTAAAAATTTGTACCTATATAAGACATATCGTGATTCTTTTCTTCGCCTGCCCTACCACCCCCAACCTCTATATCCAAAACTTTATTTCTATTTTTGTTTTTACTATCAATTTTTCTTTCTCTTCTCTATTTTCCCTACTCCCTTGCCCCTTTTCCCTTACATTTTCTTCCAGTTTCACAGTGTTTATCAATAAACACTTTGTTAATGAAGTTGCATCAAATCCCTTTTCATTTGTTGACCCTTTTGTGTGTTTTGTTTCTAATTGTTTTCAAGATAACTTATTTTTATTTTGCTTTTATTTTTCAGCGTGTATGATGTTTTGATGTGAATGTTTTGGGAAGTATCCTACTTACAACACAGGTAAGTTCATGATACTTTAGGTGTATTGTCTTAGCCATCATTTCTTTAAACGGTTCTTCACACTCTGTCCATTCTTCTGGGACTCTCAAGAAACAAATTTTAATTCTTTGTCACTGTCTTATAGAACCATATTTTTTTAATTTCTCTTTTTCATCGAAGTATATTCTATCAAACTATGTCCAATTCACTATTTTCTAACATCTCTACTTTACTATTGCAACTGTCCTGTGAGGTTTCTCTTTGAGTTACTGTTTCCCATTCCTATAAATCCTACTTGATTCTTTTGCATAACATTAGTTCTTAAGATTAGCTATTCTTTATTTCAAAATAATACATAATTATTTTAAAATTATGGTATCTATTTTCGAGTTGTCAGAAAAAGCAATTAGCTCCTTTGTTTCAGTGATAATTTCTGTTGCCTTTTCTTATTCACATTGTGATTCTGCTGTTACTATGACAAACATTATGAAACTCTGGCTCCAAGTTAACCTATTTAGTACATGTTTTCCTCATTAAAATGCAGTGTGAAGCTAGCTAAATAAGTATCCTCCACTCTCCTAACATTTCTACCAAGTGAATCCTCTCAAGTGTGAAAACAGGGCAACATCATTTGATTTTTAAAAGTTGGACTAAGAGCACAGTTCTCTCCCCTAGGAATTCATCATGAAGTCCTGTAAGTACAGAGGGGCCAAGGAACCCAGAAGAGTGTCTTCCTTTCACATGTTCCAAGAGTTCTAGGCAGGCTTTCTTCTTCCAAATTTCAGAGTATTTCAAGGCATAATCATTCCCTAGGATATTTAGCAGTAATAGGTAAACATGAGAGGAATGTGGTTTCTTCATTTTGGTGGGTCTCTTTGCTTCCTAACAAGAAAATACCAGAGTATGTACATATCTCCAACACAACTTCACTTTTCAAGAAACATGATTGCATAAAAAGTTTACCTCCTTAACCTAGAATTGAGTCTTTTCACTGCTGAGGCTGCATTGTCATGCTACACACACACACACACAAACACACACACTCCCACTGACACATCCTAGTCCACACTCACACATTTTTCACAAAGTTATGTTGGGAGTATGTTGAATTACAGTCCAGAAACAGAAGTAGAATATCAGAGTCACATGTAGATTTTTTGTTTGTTTGAGACAGGGTCTCGCTTTGTAGTTCAGGCTGGCCCTGAGCTCACTATGTAGCCCAGGCAAGCCTGGAACTCAGCAATCCTCCTGTCTCTGCCTCCTGAGTGCTAGGATGACAGGCGTGAGCCACCATGCTGGCACTGTGGTATGTGGTGCTGATTGCTGGTTGATTGTTGGTGGGCGTGACTCACCACGCCCAGCATTGTATGCAATTACCAGGATCAAACTCAGGACCTTGAGCTTGTGAGGCAGGCGCTGGAACTACTGAGCTAAATCTCCGGCCCCACAAGTAGATGTCTTTAAAAGCGTAGTGATAGTCCACCAAAAGGAGTTTAATCAGATATGACTTGTAGTTTAACAAGTGTCATGGATGATGAGCTATCTAGATAAGAAAATAAACATTTATACTGAGTGTTGTGGTATTAGGAATCTTTCTTTATACAAGAAGATCTGTTACCTCCTACCATGCTGTATGAAGAAAACTTGAATATTAAAATTATAAGTTCAAGCAAGGTCTATTGTGTAGTTTTTCATCTTTCAGCTTTAAACATCACGCTTGAGGTATTTCCATTCACAGATTTTAACAACAGCACCAGAACAACAGAGTATCTGCATTGTGTCTTGGACAGCTCATTGACAATTTTAGCCTCATCCTTAAATGTATTTGTAGCATCAATTTCTGAACTGAAGAATGTAATAATGCTTATTCTACTCTTCCACTCCTGTCTTATGAACCTTATATTTTCTTTTCAAAGGGTAAATAGTTTATTGCAGGAAATTACTGTGTTAATGTAAGTTTCTGTGTGCACTTTTCTAAGAGAATTTATTTATTGCTATGCATTATTGGTTTTACAAGATCATAAACAGAATATTTCTAGTGCAAATTATAAAGTATACATTTTACAGCATACAAAACAAATTTAACAACCACATTAACTGTTTGATGATCATGAAGCAGTTTTAAACCAGTTTTACAGCAAAATATAGTTTGTAACATTTAAGTAAGTGTTTTACTTCATTGAGATATGATTTGGGAAATTGGATGAGAGCTTCAGTAAGGTATAGTATGTTCTATTTTTATCCTATTTGAAATTATGGATAAAGTTATTTCTCCTATTTCTGTTAACTATTTCTTCAGTGAATGTTGAAGTTTTAGATTTAGGTCACTACATTAAGTGGAGGATACTTGTTTTCTGAAAAAGCATCTTACAACAAAGTACTTGATAAAATTCTGCACACTTTATGCATTTGAGTTTACAAATAAATAAAGTTGTACTATACAAAGAGAACTTCTATTTCTAGTGTGAAGGTAGTGTTGAAACACTGATGGTCTTTGGAGACTGTTAGCATTTTTTGGCTTCGGGGATAAAATTGATTTGTTTTAAAATTAAAGGCTTTGATGAACAAGAGATAAGAGGGTGGTTTAACATGGTCCCAGTGCTTTGCCATTAATTTTAACTGTTAAACTCAATTTTGTTTGGTTGTCAACATGCTGAGCTAGAGTCTAAATTTCCAATCCTTCTCCTAAAAGAAAGTCATGATGGAAATGTAAATTCTGCCCATATCAGGTCCAGCAGTACTTACTGAATTGGTACATTCTTAAATATTTTTATAATAGTCTCTGTTAGTAGCATATTTTCTCCTTAATTTCCTCTCTTTCTGCTAGGAAGAGGACCATACGGGTGTGTCAGTCACTTGCAATTAGGGAGCCTTAATTAGGAACCCTTGTTTTAAACTGACAGAGTATAAATACAGAAGGAAATAGGGTTCATAATGACTATAGTGTCAGCATGTCTTTCCTGGACTACTGGATTTCATTTTTTTTAATTTGAGGAAAAATAATATTGTTCATATATACATGTGGATTTGCTTCAGCTTTTTTTCCCTGTAATTTAACTGAATTTAGCCTTAACTGATATAAATTTGAAATTTTTGAATGAACTCAGAATTCTTCAGTACAGATAAAGGCAGGCCTAGAACAAACTGTCCTCCATTTTAGGATATGAGTCCCCTGATGAATCAATCCTATTCATAATAACTAGAAAAGAACAAAGGATAACATGACTGAACAAAGTAGAGATCTCTGTAACAACAACTACAGTACTATAATAAAGAAAATCAAAGATGACATCACAAAATGGAAAGCAATCCCCTGTTTCTGGATAGGAAAAACAAATATTTTCAAAATGGTAATATGAACAATGTTGATATATAGATTTAATGCTACCCCAGTCAAAATATCAACAGCATTCTTCACAAAACTAGAAAAAACAATCTTAAATTTTCTTGTAGAACCAGAAGAGATCCACAACAGCAAAATCAATTCTGAGCAACAAGAGCAAAGCAGGAGGCATCATAATCACAGTTTTTAAATTGTATTGTAAAGCCTAGTATTAATAAATATGGTTCTTGAACAAAAGCATATGTAATGATCAATGGAGCAGAATAGCAGATGCAGAAAAACCCTAGACATACAGAGATATCTTCTTTTTTGAAAAAGGAGAAAAAAAAATATGTGCTGGAGAAAAGATTGCCTCTTTCACAGTGTTGAGAAAACTTTATCCACATGCAGACTGAATCTAGATCTTTGAAGTTTGAATTTCTTTTCTTGCTCCTAAAGTAACTTTTCATCAGAATAATTTGTCTAGAATGATACAAACATGTTGAAACACCTAACTAAATTCCTCTAATTAATTAATTCCATGAATTACTTCAGGGCAATCAGTCTTGATATAGTAATAATACTTTCTCCCTGACCAGGGATCTAATGGATAATTTTATTTTTCATGAACTAGTGATTATAGTACCATAAAGATAAATGAGAAAATTTTATATGTAGAATGAAGTCTTTAATTATCTGTGTCAAGATCTATCACAAGAAATAACAAAGCAGTGAAAGCAAAGAAAATGGTCACCCTAGTTATTGTTCTTTTAAGTATATAGCAAGGAGGGATGTATTGAAAGAGTTTACATAGCCAGCATACCATTTGGGAAATATTTGCTAAATCACACAACGTCATATATATTCCCCAACCATTACCCTATGGACATGTTTTGGGAGCATCAAAGTCTTCGTTCTTAGGAAATCTTCACTGCAATGGATTGTATAAACTGGCTGCAGTAGCTCTTTCCTGCATCAATGCTCAGCCTGTGAGCGCATGTGGCTGAATGTATTTGAAAGCATTCGAAAATAAGAAATTTAGAGAATAAGCCACTAAAACCGTCACTGTCTCATTCAAATCTTCATTTATGTAAAAAAGTATTTCTACTTTGAAGGTATTTCTTGACATCAAACTGCTATTTTATGGGGCTCAGCAGAAGTATTCCTGTCAGACATCAGGTATTCTAAGTATTTCTCCTCTTACTCAATATTCTCATGGAAAATTTCATTTTCATTGATTGCCAGGAAGCAAGAATTATGATTGGTGTTCAAAATTTCAATTAGGAGGAGCCGGAGATTTAGCTCAGTGGTTCCGGAGCTTGCCTCGAAAGCGCAATGTCCTGAGTCCATCCCAGGTAACCATGTACAATGCTGGGCAATCAATACCTCAATACCACATACTACAGTGCGGGAGTGGTGGCTCACGCCTGTAATCCCAGCACTCAGGAGGCAGAGGCAGGAGGATTGCTGAGTTCAAGGCTTGCCTGGGCTACATTAAAAAAAAAAATCAGTTAGGAAATGAGAAATATTCATCATTTTGGAGTAGAAATCTTGGAGAAGCATGCATCATCTAATTTCCACATGCATATCATTAATTGCATTTAATATTATCTAATAGCATTTGATACACTTTTCAATATAATATTGTCATTTTTTTCTGTCTACTTGCTGATTTCAGTTCTTTTGCCAATTTTTGTAACACATTCATCCTTTAAAGAATTCTTTTCAAATCTGTGACTTAACTAGGTTACAATGATCTTACTATATGTTAACAATGAAATCAAGACAATCAAGTTTCAATGTAGACACAGGTTTAAACCTGGAGTTGAGACTTAATATATTTAATTATGTATATTTAACTTCAAATGCTCAATTGGAAAAGATCTACCACCCTACTTCCTGTTAACTATGCTTTATTTTATACTTTATTTATAATTTGACTTCTCCTATAAGAGAAATCCTATCATATTTAGATTTGTGTGTGAATTTAAGTGGATTCTAGAATTTAACAAAATGTTAATAAATTGAATAAAGGGTGTAATGAATATTAAATCATAAAAATAAATAAAAAAGAGGAAACAATTTTTTAAAAAAAATTCACAGAGGGGACTGGAGATTTGGCTCAGGGTTCTGGTGCCTGCTTCACAAGTGCAAGGTCCTGAGTTCAATCCCCGTTAATCACATACAGTGTTGGGCATGGTGACTCACGCCCACCAGCAATCAATACCCCAGTGCTGGGTGTGGTGGCTCACGCTTGTAATCCCAAATTTGGGAGGCAGAGACAGGAGGATTGCTGAGTTCAAGGCTTGCCTGGGCTACATAGTGAGCTCAGGACCAGCCTGGACTACAAAGTCAAACCCTGTCTCAAAAAAAAAAAAAAAAAATTATTGACTTTCACTAATTCTTCTTCTTTCACTAACACTTTGACATTTCCTAGGTCTCACTCAGGGCTCACATACTCACCCTTAGTTACCCTTCAAGGTGAATCAGCAGAGAACAGAAAGGCAAGAGGTTGTTCCCTGTGCTCTAGCAAACACAGCATCCCAGAGTGAGAAGCAAAATCCTTTCTCTGGCCGTGTTGGCCCCTGACAGTTCCTAATGGCACATCTGCCTTCAGGAATGGTGAAATTTTCAAGGTCTGAGTCTTGAAAGAAAATGAAATAGAAGGAGAAAGCACAAAGGGTGTGGTGGGGATTCTGCGCTCTAAGGATTAAGATTGTCTATTCCACTTCCTTGTACTAGGACTAGAATACTTCCCAAGGAGTCTTCCAAGTACCACTGTGTTTGATACATTGATTTCAGGCCAGTCATATCAAAAGAAATAAAAATAACAAATCTATAATTTTAATAATACTTTTGAGTTGTTGCTATCTCTCCCAGTTATTATTATTCATCCAATGTCTGTTTCATATACTTTATCCAGGGCTTATAACTACAGTGAAAAGAAGGACAAAAACACATATCTTCTTCAGAATTAGAACCAGAGCAAAGTGTCCAAGAAAACTAATAATAATTTCTCGTAAAAATTAAAAAGCAAATTAAAGCTCAAATCAACTTATGTTAGTAAATATATTTAATTTCAAATGACTTTCAAATTGCTTTTGGAAATGAAATTTAATATTTATCCTGTGAATTTGTATTTTCTACTTATTTTGCAAAGGAATTTAAAATCATTTATAGAAACTACAGTTCCTCATTCTATAACATATGAGAAAATACTATCACTTATCTTGAGGAGAAAAATACCATAAATATCTTTTAAGTACCATTTAACATGTAGCAATGCATACAGCAAATGCAATTCTATTAATTTATGTATTTACAAAAATAGAACAGAGACAACCATGAGGCATTATTCCATAGAAACCTATTCACACCGATAATGGAAAGTAGAAACTGACTGTAATGATGCACACTGTCTGATTTTCTACTTATGAAAATCATTCCACTAAAAATGGTCATGCAAAGGAACCTTTTAGACTCTGTGTATTCTGAATAACACAGTTCACTCAAAGACCGTAAAAACTGTACCTGTTCTGGTGAAAAAGAATACATTAAACCTTAATAATTATGATCTTTTTATCCCACTTCCTATTTGTAATATGAATGCCTATATTTTACTTAGAATGTATTTAGGTGATCAACATATACCCAAATATTTAACACCCTACAGGAATATGCCAAGGGCTCCCAAGATCATCACCACATTTTAGCTTTGTTAAGTAGGACTCAGAAATTATCTTATGCTTAGATGCACACATAGGATATCTCAACATTTACTAAAGAATAACTGACACAATTTTGAAGGGTTTGAACATATGAATGTATCCATATTTCCACCTCAATGCACTGAATATGTTCATTTCCAAAAATGTCCTTGGGTTCTGTTGTGTCTTTGTGTGGTTTTAAGAGATGTATCCTTTCAAAATATTTTATGACATACCATATTATGTTGTTGTTCAAAATAGATACTCCATTTGGCCTGTTAGAAATATAGAATGGTAGAGGCACAATGAAACAGCATGGGGTTTCTTTAAAAAAACTAAATTGAGCTACCTAAGATCCAGTAATCACATTTTTAGTATAAATCCAAAAGGATAGCCACCAGGATCTGTAAGAGATCCAATTTTCATATTCATATTTGCTGCATTATTACTCATAAGAGCCAAGATATAGAAATATCTTAATACTCCACTGACAGATGAACTGAGAAAGAAAACATGAAGAATAAGGCATATATTCATCCTCAAAAAGACTAAAATGGATGGGATAACATGTATAAACACTGAGGACCTTATGCTAACTAAGACAGCTATAGTTATGATTTTATGAGAGGCCAAGGAACCAAAATCATCAAAAAGAAAATAAAGGAATATGAGGAAATATTTAAAGGTAACCAAATGCAAGCTTCTAAATTATTTCCTAATATATTACATAGAAATGCTTTATTCCTCTAGCAATAAATTGTGACAATATGTATAAAATGTTGCTTACCAGGGAAGATCATTAGGGATTCTGTGCACAGAATTTTTAAATTAGGCCTGATTTTGTGGGCATCCTCTTCTTGTGAAGTATCAAAATTCTAGACACCCAGGAGGAAAACAGATGTTAAATATAAGCCACTCTGCACCACTGCTTAGGCACACTGATACACTTTTATTCGTATTTGTAAATGTGTATCATCTTGACACATAGTGAAGCACTCTTTTTTATTCAATTCTTTATTGGTACATTTCATGTACATCTCACAATCATGCACAATATTATGAAGCACTCTTAACATTCATGATTCTACATGCCAGACAGAAACCAACTACTCAGATAGGGTTTTCTAAGAAGAATAGTATTACGTCTGCAATGCTATCTCTGTTTTGCACAATATCATGGTCAATAACTTTTTGGAAATCATATTAGGAAAACAATACCTCAAAATTTTGGAATTTAATTACTGTCATTACTTCCATAATAAATAATAAGGCAATATTTCCACATACCTGGGAAAATAAAAGTGAAGTTGAACTCATATCTAGCCATAAATACAAGTATATAAAATAAGAACATAAACACAGAGTGATGTTAATAAGAAAGGATAATTGCTAGTATAAATAATTATAGGGGACTATACAGTTAAACCTTGGATTGCAACTGACTTATTCAGTCACCAATACTATCAAAGGTATGTGCAGGATAATTTGTTTATTTTTCCTTATATTCTATATTTTCCTTATCACTGTGTATTATATTAAGTATTATAATCCTTTATATATGAGTATTTGGGGGTTGGGAAACAAATTATCTGAGTTTCCATTATTTCTTAAGGGGAAATTCCCTTTTATATAGAAGAGATTTGAATTACATGAATGATTCTAGAATGAGTTATGCTCACAAATCAAGGTTTTTTACTCTGTCACATTTATATACTTTAAAGACAGCACACTAAGACTTCAATAACTTTTAGTCAGTGTGGGGAAACTTTAACTCAGTCAACATTAAATATTTTATTCATTTTATTTTTGCATAAGTTTAGTTAAAATAAATGTATGAGGAAAAATAGATGTGTACGAGCAGCAGCATGCTATTAGTAAATAATCTTGTCAACTATAATGAGAACTATAAAATATGCATTACTTGAATATAATGACTAAAGAAAAATACAGCAAGATGGTTATTGTATTGACAAAAATAAGGTGCTTAAATATCATGAAATTATTAGCATGATCCCATTTATCTAAGATTTAGAATTATAAAGATGGCTACATGTAAATTAGTCATATTTCCATGAGAATAGCCAATGTATTCTGGAAGAAATTAGAACATAAGAAAGCCAAACCAAAAAAAAAAAAATACATTGATTAGTTTTGTAACCCATGTATGAGAGACCAGATGGGAAGATTGAGGCCTAATTGGTCTCCTCAGTGAGCAGTATAATAGGGCATGCAAGCAAGCTAACACACTGCAGGGAAAAGTGTAAGACAGATGAATCTCTCTAATTGCTTTTGCCTATGTCTGAGTGAATAAGGCCAAGATATGTCAGTCACTTGGGGCTCTGTGTAGGAGGGAAGCATCAGGTTCCTGTCCTTCTAGATTTTAACCTGATTCTGTTTCTTTGTTTTTCCTTCTTATCACCCCTGGGTCAGAACTGAGCTCAAAGGCTGTGTCCTATAGGTGATGCCAAACAGGGACCTGGTGAAGGAAATCTTCCCAGGAGAAAAGCCTGCTGAAGCAGGGATGGGCACTGGTGCTTCAGAGAGGTCCTGGCTGGCAATAGAAAATGACAGAAGGCGGGCTGGAGATTTGGCTCAGTGGTTCCAGTGCCTGCCTCGCAAGCGAAAGGTCCTGAGTTCAACCTGGTAACCACATATAATGCTGGACATGGTGACTCACGCCCACCAACCACAGTGCCAGGAGTGGTGGCTCACACTTGTAATCCCAGCACTTGGGAGGAAGAGACAGGAGGATTGCGAAGTTTGAGGCTTGCCTGGGCTACATAGTGAGCTCAGAGCCAGCCTGAAATACAAAGCATGATCCTATCTCAAAAAAACAAAAACAAAAACAAAAAAGAAAAGAAAATGACAGAAGCAACAGAAAAGGAGAAAGGAAAAAGTATACAACAGGAAAAGAAGAAGATCAAAAGAACCTGAGTGAACATGGTAGAGTGAAAGGGGGCAGAATTCATCACTCGAAGTGTGGTGTTATATTCCTTTACTGGAAATTGTGTCGTGCCAGGCTGGTGCACAAGTTAGTATTCATTTAACTTCTCAGATGTGAAAAGATGCTGTCAAACACAAGCCTTGATTTCTTTAAATAGTGTAGAGCGTTGGGACTGAGTCAGAGAAGATTTGGAGAATGATTATACCCAGGATTCTGCTATATCTTCTAAAACTCTCTCCACATGGAGGTTGGTCCACAAAGTTCTCTGTCTTTTAACTATGGAGGAAAATACCATTCCTAGTGAACCCTTAAGAGAGGATGAAAATGAAGATGAAGCATCCTGGTCTCCTCCTCTTCTTTCTCATCTTCCTCTATCTGTGGTTGAGATAGAAGTAGTGTCTTCTTATCAGAGATTAAAGTTAGACAGGCTAAGCTTAAAGGCTAAGCCCTTTGAGACCTGAGCATTTCCAATAGTATTCATCCTGACCCTCAACAATCTACAACACCATATTCATAAATACAATCACTTGGAGTATAAGTAGCTCAGATAATTAAAATTCAGTGTCATGAGCAATGGAACTCAAGGACCTTTTATGGTAGACTTATTGGAATCTGTACTACAAGCTTTTTATGTCCTTTAGACATTAAGCATTTAGCTAAGTCCTGCCTTTCTGTGGGGGAATACTTAACTTTTCATGTTAACTTTCAAGAGTTAGCAGCTGAGCAAATTTGACAGAATTGGGTGGCAAGACATCTGGATATGACAGAATAATGCTGCTGGGGACCGCTCTGTCGTCACATCTATAATCTCACAGCTAATAGTCCCAGACCAGGCATATCAGCAGATGGCTCTTGCAAGAGACAAGTGTGGGTAGCTACTCCAGAGCATGGCATTCCCTTTCAGTTGTTACACATTCTACGGAGACCCTATGTGCCCTCTGGCTAGTTTTTAGATTACAGGACAGGAAGCCATCTAAGGACAGATACAACATGGCCAAGCAGCAGAAATCATAGTGTTGCAGTGTTGGCTCTTGAGAAAGCAATGAAGTTGTAGAACCCATTTGTAAGTGTATCAAAATGAACATACTGAAGGTCCTAAGTCATCTGTGTTTGACTTAAATAAACAGAATCAGGCTTCTTCAAAGCTTTTTTTTTTTTTTTTTTTTTTTTTTTTGGACAGGAT
>PVIC010040507.1:0-16659 GCA_004025085.1 Thryonomys swinderianus
GTCCTTCCAAAGATCTTTTAGCTATCAGAATCTTTTTAAAAAAGATAACAACTTACCTTGGATTTAGATATAAGGAAAAAAAAACAGGGAAAGTGATTAATAATGCCTAGCCTTGCACTCCATTCTAATTTAATTTTTGAATTTCTAATTTTCATTTTACATCTTACTATATTTCCTACCTTCTAAGTCATTTGTATTTTTAATTATTTCAATTTTTATTTTTCATACTAAAGTTATAGTGATTTATATACTCTGTACAATAATGGAGTATTCTGGATTCAAGTGCTTTATTGCTCTTGTTGCTGTACCTGTTGATGTCCTTTGGCATTGCTTATAAATGTCTCTTTTATCATTTTAATTAACTCCCTTTAGCTCTGCTCTTGCAGAGCAGGTCCTGTAAATACGTTCTCTCTTATTTCTGTCTGACATCATCTTTACCTCTCCTCCATTTCTAAAGGAAAGCATTGTTGAATACACTTGGTTAACAGATTTATGTTTTCCTTCAATACTATGAAAATTCTCATGTCACACTTTCCTGGCTTGTAAAATTTGTGCTAAGAAATTTGCTGTGACACAAATTACAAGCCTCTTATGCGCTGCTCTTTGTTACTTTTTGCTGGGGTCAGGGTGTGCAAGGGAAATAGTTCACTACAAGACACAAAATTTATAGGACTATTTTGTAATAGGCACCCGAAAAGTTAAAGGCAGAGGAGTGCAAGAGATTTAGCTGCGTGCTAGAGACCCAGAGAATCCAGCCCAGGGCCTGGGTCCCATAGCATTATTCTGCATAAGTATAGATGAAGTCCTAGAACTTAAATTTGTGTCCTTCCTAGTCCAACCAGAGGCCTAGATTCCACACCCAAAGGCCAATAGAAAAAGCCAGAAAGCCTGCACGAGCAGGGTGAAGGATTTGTGCTCCTAGCCCGAGGGACCTACACTGAAGCCAGGAAGTGATGCTCACAACAACAATCAAAGCTCTTCTAAGAGAACAGCAGCCATTCCTAGCAAAGGCAGGGGCTAGAGTGCATCCTACAATGAGAAATAGTCAATAAGAAAGAGCTGAGTTTGCATCAGGAAAACCTCTTGGAAGATTCTCCAATAAAATCAATAGCAAATGATCTTCCTCTCCACTTTTTTTTTTATGCTGTTGCAACAATCTTCAGGTGAGTCTTCCATGCCCCATCCACACTGATTTAATGTAGTTGGGTATTCAAAGTTGACCATTCCTTAATCCACCACATTTTTATTGCTTCCTTGAGCATCTTTTCTTATCTTTCACTACTGAAAACTTTATTATATGTCTTGGGGTAAACTTGGTTGAGTTAAATCTGATAACCTTTGACTTTCCTGTACCTAGATATTATGCCCTCTTGTAGGTTTTGGAAATTTTCCATGACGATATCTTTGACACTAAACCTTCTATCTATGGCATTCATAAGTTCCTTTGGACCACCAATAACGTGAATATTTGCTATTTTAATGCCATCACAAAATGCTGAAAATTTTCATTTTCCCTCATTTTTTATTTCTTCTACTCTGTGTATTTTCAAATAATCCTTAAACTCACTTATTTTATCTCTTCTATCATGTCTGTTTTTCTATGGATATATCACATTTTTAATTCTGCTTCATTAAAGAACTTGTTTGATTATTGACAATTTCTTCCATCTCCGTATTAAGGTGCTCTGAGTGCTACATGTTTTGTTTGTGTTTTCTTGAGATTCATTAAATTCCCTTAAACCAGCTGTTTTAAATTCTTTATCTGGGTATACAACCATACTGGTTGTTATCCAGTACTTCATTTTGGCAAGTTAGGTCACAGATTTTTGAAATCTTTTGATATTTGATGCTCTACACTGTCTAGGCATCAAAAGGTGTTTATCTTTCTTCACGATATTGCTTGGTTTATGCTTGTCTATGGAGAAGTTCCAAGTAGGCTTTTTATTTTCTCTGAGCCTATCATCACTTCTGATACTTCAGCATTAGATGGTTCCTAAGTTTGGGATTTTCATGGGTTTGCTGTTAGTACATTTTGTCAGTATTTCAGCACTAGATGAGACAATCCAAGTCCAGACTTTCTCTGAATCCCCAGTTAGTATGTTGTTCAAGATCATCCAGAAGAGTGCCTAAAATGATTAATCTATGCCCTAAAGAGCTCTTCTGGGATGAATTAGACTCAAATGTTTTAGCCACAGTCACAAAACCATGGTCAAGTACTAAGAGATTCATCCCAGCTCTGGGGAAATTACCTTGAAGATATCAGGCCAGGTTCATACACTGTCCTTGTAACCACTGATACTGCATAAGTATGTCACACTCTGAGGTCACATCCAGCCAAGCAGCAGAGCACTAGTATAGGACCTTAGCCTATATAGGTTGCTTTATCCAAAGGTGAACATGGGGCTTAAGAGTACTGCAACCACCCACAGATGATACTGGCTCAAGTGAAAGTCCAGGAGACTGGGGGCTGCCTAGTTCTGTGTTCCAGAGGCTCCACATGATCAGTAACCTGGGAGCCAGTGTTAGGTTTCACAGGCCTGGCACTGAGTTCCATGCCAAAGTTCTTGGCTAATTACTATGATCTACTCTTGGTGAGTAAAGATTTGCTCCTTGGTATGCTGCTCAAGTTTTGGCAAATGTTGGTAAAGATGATCCCTTGATCACTAAGGCAGATACTATGCTGAGTCATGCTCAAGTCTTACAACTATAGGATCTTGTATAGAACCCAAGGTGTGTCCAGGCCTATGAAGTAGGAGTCTATCTCATCATGGTTCAGGCCTATTTTGGTGGGGTCACTCTAGAAATCCCTATGTGTGCCCAGGCCTGGGATAATTGTACGATTTTAGGTCACATGAGTTGACCAAGACTAAAGACATGCTGAGTCATACCTGAGTCTCACAGTTGTAGGGATCTGCATTGTTGGTGGGACACTGGAGCCAGAGTAATGAGCAGATTATACAGTTATACAGATTTCTACAGCTATGAAGCTCAAGTCTGACTCACTGGTGTGCAGAATATCATCTGTGTTTGCATAGGTCTAGAGCTCCATCTAGATTCAAAGGGCTTTGGTTTCTGTGAGAAGCTGGATCTCCCTAGAGAGGTCTAGAAATGAGTTGCAAGACAAAGTCCTCTGGCAGCTCTGATGTTTCACTCCTCAAGATGGAATCTTGCTCCTCCCCATGCTTCCTGAGACTTGGGTGAGAGAGGTGGTAGAAGCAGTCAGCCTCCTGACTAAGGCATTTCCAGTGCCTTAGACTATAGGCATTGGCTGAGGATAAAGGTCATGGGGATCTGACCAAATCAGGGTTCACATGTTGCCCTGGTACTAAGTATCAAGTCTCAGATCTGTACTTGTTCCTTTTCTTTTCCAAAGCAGGAAGCACCTCTCCCCATACTGTTTTGATTTGTGGGAGAAGATGGTGCAGGCAACTCTTTCTCTTATGCCTTCTTCAATGTATTTTGATGTTGATGATAAATGAAGGCCTTATGATATCTTACTTGTTTCCTTACCTCTTATGAAGGTAGTTTGATGTGTGAATAACTTTTCAAACTTATTTCTGGAGGAAGATGCTGGGTAGAATTTTAACCATTCTCATGAACTGCCACTAAGTCAAATGTGTTCAAGATCAAGTAAAAACACTGACTCCTGAATGTTTATAACACTTACTAAGACAGCCATTCAAATAAAATTATTTGCAAAAACACTTTTAAAGTATGAAAATAAAACAACTTTTTTGAGATTCAGAAATGTAGAATATGAATTTTCTTTGTACAATGCATTATAGAGTAATTGGACTTAAGCTGACAGAGCATATTTTTCAATGTGAGACACACCAAGAGCCCAATAACTGGTAGTTTAGTGGTTACAATTCTCATGGAAACACTTATTTTAATCTGTACCTTTAGGATCCTATCATATGTAACTGTCAGAAACCAAAATTCCACTGAAGAAATGAAATTTAATAACAAGTAATTGAGAAATCTCTTAGGTGGAGCTGGCTTTGAGGAGCTGGTTTACTACATATGGTTTCAGGAGCTCCTTTGATTTATTTCCTTTCTCTTCACTTTTCCTTTCTTCTCTTTTTTTGTCTCTCTATCCTCTTTCTTCTCCTCCTCTTTTCTATTGTTTCTATTTCTCCTTCTACCTCTACATTTTAATTTCCTGTGTTAGCTCAATGCTCACCTGATAAACCTGGTCATCAGGAAGGACTACATAACTTAATTCTGAATTCTAACAAACCTTAATAGGAAGAGAGTTGGTTGAGAGTATGGACAGAACTTCATGCAGATGCTAATTTACATAAGCAGGGTCATCCAATTGTCTCCAAACCAATGAAGCAGTTCTTAAAGTTGTGGACTTTGATTGACTAGGACTGGGTTACATGGTGCCCTCTCCCATGAGGCGAGGAGAAAACAAAATCACCTGTTTTCAGAGTGAGTGAGAACCTGAGGCACAGGAAAGTGATGGTGCAATAGCAGTGATTCTCAATTCTTTATATGTGTTGAATCAAGTTGAGAACCTGTTTAAAGTGCATGTACTAATTTATTGAATCAGTAGTGGAGCTGGAAGTCCTTGAGGTCAAAACTGTACATTGTGGTGTTGCTACAGGCTCAGGAACTATACTTTGAAAACTATTATTAGTTACTAAAGGAGGCTGGGAAAGAAGTGACAGAAAATAGCAATTAAATCACTCATATAGGTTAGGATGAATTGCTTTATTAAAATATAAGAGACTTACCCTAGATTAAAAATTTGAATTTTAAAATAACAGAAGATCATTCCTTCACAATTCCAAATGTAACAAAGGAGTCCTTAAAAACAGTTGTAATATAACGTAAAGAGAGATCAACATGATTTAGGGCTTGCACTGAGGAATATGCTGTTCATATAAACATTATAGATTATAAAATGTTCTATCCAGTACTGTAAGATAAAGTTACTGTAGCTGCAAATGTATTCTCAGGTGGAAAATATAGCTGTTTATCACTCTATATTGTTATATGTTACTAGATAATATGTATAATATATAGCAGTTCAAATTCTACTGAAACAATTCCACATCACAGTATACAAATATAAAAGAATAATTTCCAGATCCCGAATGATTGCCTTATTTTAAATCATAGTTCATAAAAATGTTATCATATAAAATACAATTTAAATGCTTAGTTTACTACCAAATGCTTTCCAGTTAGAAACTAGAGGAGGGTCCTAAGCTCTGTACAGTGTTGGAGTGCCCTCCTGTGGCTATTTTATCTGGGCTGTTTGCATCAACTAGGTTGTTAGTTAAAGGAGAGCTTTAAATGGAAGATCACATGACTACATGCAATGAATTTCTCAGTAATTGCCAAAAATGTTGAACTATATCAGGAAAGTATCATGTGAGCCCTATGTGAAATTGTATCTGTGTTATTCTAATTGAAGAAAAAACTTGAGTCAGTTGAAATGCAACTCTTCATCTCTATTAGGCTTGCTACCTTGTCAAGAAAGAAAGAATTCACAAAGAAGTCAAGGTAAGGATTTCATTTTTAGAAATATGTAGACTATGATCTGAGGATGGAATGAATTCAATCAATTGAACTGAATTCTATATCTGAGTCATTGATTGTCATTTGACATTACATAAACAAATATATTTACATTTCAAATAATAAATTTGTTTGCTAATTGAATCTTCCAAGAAGCAATTCGGTGCTTTTAAAATATAAAAGTAAAAAATATTTATTAAAAATGATGAATAGGGCCGGAGGGTTAGCTCAGTGGTTCTGGCGCCTGCCTCGCAAGTGCAAGGTCCTGAGTTCGATCCCCGGTAACCACATATAATGCTGGGCGTGGAGACACACGCCCACCAACAATCAACACCGCATACCACAGTGCCGGGCGTGGTGGCTCACGCTTGTAATCCCAGCACTCGGGAGGCAGAGACAAGAGGATTGCTGAGTTCGCGGCGGCTTGCCTGGGCACCATAGTGAGCTCAGGGCCAGCCTGAACTACAAAGCGAGACCCTGTCTCAAAAAGCAAAAAAAAAAAAAAAAAAAGATGAATAATTGTTCTTCTGGGGATTATAACTGAATGGAATAGCCTAGTTGCTTGTATTTACTATTAGCATGCATAAATTTATTTAACTTTATGACAGTCTCCAGGATCTTGCCCAACAACCAGTTTAGAAGGTGTTAGTCGCCAACATTGCCAGATGCAGAGGTGGTGGGAAAGAGCACTGGTCTGGGTCCTGTCTCCTGAGTTTATAGTCTCCCTGGGCAAGCAGACAATGAAAATATAACTAAAGTGAATTAAGTAGGACAGAGGTGAAATACAGGTGCTGGTCAATGAGAAGTATGTTCTAGAGCACAGTGTTCTACATAGTTTCCTGTATATCTATTTTATTGAACCTGTTTTATTCTGAGTCCTTTGCTAAAATGAATTTTTAAAATATTTTTGTCTACAGAGACTTTGCTTATTGTTCATTAACATTTATTGAATCTCATTTCTGCCACCTTAAATATGTCTATTCAAAGACTCACCTTGTACTAACTAATTACCACATGTGCACAATCAAAAGGTACCTTCTAAGATACAGCCTTTCACTGCTCAGGGATTTTAATGGTCAATTGAAACCTCAGCATGCACATAAAAGCACCTTAATTGCATATACAGCACAGCCATTGGCATCTCACTTGCAAATTATAGAGATGTTTTAGTGCTACCAAAATAAAATTTACATGAACATAGAATACATTTGTTCTTTTACAAATAAGCAAAAAATCAGTGATTGTTAGAAATATTTTCTAAAACATTTTGGGTTATGCTGGGAGTGGTTTATGAAGGAGACCTGTTTTGTTGCCATCAAAAGGGACTAGGCACTTATTACCTGTTTGAAGAGAACTATTATTCCCACCGAACAACACTTTTAAGAAGTTATTTTTCTATTATAAGTTATATCTGTACTTATATTTAATGGGCAAAATATTCATGACTTGAGAAAAGAATGTGGGGTGGATGGACTTTTCACAAGAATGTGGATCTTGTTGGCAGGCTGGTTAACCCTAAATCCTAAAAGAGCATTGACACAGAGGAAGGGACATACTATGTAGGCACAAAGTTTATGCTTGTATCTGTTTTTCCCAACTGTCGTCTCTTGAAGCCTTTGTTCATTATATTCCTCTTGCACATGCCCATCAATTGTTCATCCTACAATTTAACAAGAGTGAGAGACAAATAAATGTTGGTTTTGTTATATTCAGAATGCAAGGGAAAAAAAAACCCGAGATTTTACTTCATTTTTGAGCCACATTTTAAGCCTATAACAGTTCATATGTGCTGGTAAAAGACACAAGATACCTGAGTGAGGGATTTCTGTTCCTCATATCAATAGCACAATTATCAGCAGTGATAATACTTCATCTGGGACAGAAAAAGATGGTGGAGATCCTTCTTACTATTACCTGTCTCATCTTAGTCTCTTCAGTGTCTGTAAATGTCTAATATACATAACACATATTATATTTTTATATTTATACTACATAAGGTATTAAGTATAGTTTTTATTATTGCATATATTCTACATATCTATGTATTGTATAGAAATGTATAATCATGTTATATCTTGTTTATATATCTTATGTATATATTTAGTAAAATCTTTGGTAAATGATTCAACCAACCAAATGTATTTATTAAACCCTAATTACTTAGGGTTAGTAGTTACTTAACCTCACTGTGCTTTGGTTTCTTCTTAAGACTAACAAGAACTGTTCACTGCACTGTTTTGAAGTTTAAATGAGGCAATTTATACAAATTATCCAAAACTGTAGTTAGGTTATACATCTATCCAAAAAGTGTGTGGGTAGACATATATATTTCTCCACTTTTTTCTAAACTCTTTCCTTGTCACCGAAGGTTTTTCATTTCATTAAACAACTTTAAAAGCCAGATGTACTGTCTTTGCTAGGTCAAAAGAGTTTCATCTAGAGCCTTGGAGGACAAAGACGGGGTTGTGCCCTGCAGGGAGAGGTTGGCTTCCGAAGAATTCTTCAGAAAGTATGTTGGTTCCCTAAGTCCAGGGCTCAACCATTCTGCGTATGCCAGTCCTACCCTTTTTGTCTATTCAAAAAGTGTTACCTCGGGCCGGAGATTTAGCTCAGTGGTTCCGGCGCCGGCCTCGCAAGCGCAAGGCCGAGTTCGATCCCGATCCCGGTAACCACATACAATGCTGGGCGTTGAGACTCACGCCCACCAGCCATCAATACCACATACCACAGTGCTGGGCATGGTGGCTCACGCCTGTAATCCCGGCACTCAGGAGGCAGAGACAGGAAGATTGCTGAGTTCAAGGCTTGCCTGGGCTACTTGGTGACCTCAGAGCCAGCCTGAACTACAAAGCGAGACCCTGTCTCAAAAGGAAAAAAAAAAAGTGTTTGTTGTTGTATTATTATATTAATACTCATGTTTCATCATGTTTTCAAAACATTCTTTTGTTTCTTGTTTTACTAGACAACAATTGATTAATATCTAGTCAGGCATGCATTCCTTGTGCATCTCAATGTGCTAATTGTGTAATGCTGTTTTGCTTTTAAAGAATTTAACTAGAATGTAGAAAAGTTTATTTATTTTATTATTATTGATTCAATTAAGTTAAATTATAGAATTAAATTAATAATTATAGAACATAATGACACCTCTAGAAATGACTCTTGAAGCAGCATAAATGTTATCTCCTTTTTTTTGTTTTGTTTTTTTGTTTTTGAGACAGGGTCTCACTTTGTAATTCAGGCTGGCTGAGCTCACTATGTAGCCCAGGCAAACCTCAAACTCAGCAATCCTCCTGTCTCTGCCTCCCGAGTGCTAGGATTTCAGGCGTGAGCCACCACACCCAGCACTGTGGTATGTGGTATTGATGGCTGTTGGGCGTGAGTCTCCACACCCAGCATTATATGTGGTTTCCGGGGATCGAACTCAGGACCTTGCGCTTGCAAGACAGGTGCCGGAACCACTGAGCTAACCCTCCGGCCCTATTATCTCCTTTGTTATAGGTATACCCTTTTAAAACACTGAAGTGCATCAGGGTATGGAAAAAAATAATAGGTCAAGAAAAGAGAGGAAAAGCAGAATATTTATTGAACATAGAGAGTTTCCTTCCAAAGAATATCCATAGAGAGCATGTAAAAGGGTAAAATGTGCTCTTCTTAAGAGAAGACTCACCAATGGAAGGATTGTCTGTTTGTTGTTGTTTTAGACTTGCTTTTCACAAACATCTGCATTTCAAAAGCAAAGCCATTTCCCACTGTGAAACATATGCTGCTATAAATGGCAGCATGCCATTTTCTCAGGGTTTCTGATTATCTTTCATTTCCAAAGGAATGAAAATTTACTAAGAAAGGGACATTTAGGTGTAGTGAACTGGCAGTATCATTATAGGATGTAGGCGTGGGGATCTGGGCAGGGGGAAACAGAGAAGTCTTAGTGGGGTGGCACATAGAGTTCATACCTATGTTATCTAATCTGCATGAAGCTGTCCTCTCTGCCTTTAAAATCCTCCATACTCCAAGCCTCGATTAAAGTTTAACAAGAAAACCATATTACTGCATGTACATAGACAAAATCAGAGTGGTTATTTTTCTCCTAGATATTCTCTTATTGTACAAACAGCACCAGGCAACAAAAATAAATGAATATGGGGCTGGAGATTTAGCTCAGTGATTAGGCCCATCATCATACATGTGAGATAATAATGTGATTTTGACCCAGATTTTATTGGTGGCTAATGATGTTGAGAACCTTTACATACACATACACACATCTTGGCCATCAATATATCATTTTAAAAGGTGTGTGTGTGTGTGTGTGTGTGTGTATGTGTAACATTTATGTCTTTTATTCATTATTATTCAGGTTTCTAAAATTGTGTTTTGTTCTGATGGTTTTCCTACTGAACTATATGGCACCTTATGTTCTGGATGTCAATTCCTACTAAATATATGGTTTGCAAATGTTTTTCACCAACCATAGATGGAAGTTTCAATTCACTGGTTGTTTCCTGAGCTGGACTGAAATGTTTTAGTGTGAGGTCCTATTTTTGTTTCTTGGACTTAAATTGTAATAGCAAAAAAATCATCACCACAGCAATTTCAAGGGGGAGGTTTTCCCTCTGCCTTCTTCTAAGTGTTTTGTGACTTTGAAAAGGCCTTCTGCGTAGGTTTACCCACTTTGATTTGATTTTTGTGTACAGTGTAAGATAGTGGTCCAATGTCATTCTTCTACATGTGGGGTCCAGTTGCCTCAATCAGCACTTATCTCATTGCCTTCTGAATACTCTGGCTAAAAGCTCATTGACTCCCTGCACTTGGGTTTCCTTCTGCTGCCTTTTGGGAAACTTTCAGATCACACACAATGGAAGTATTAGTTTGCTTTCTTCTCACTTTAGTAATTTTTGTGTGCATGTGTGAAAGTCCTTTTTTCTTATAATAACTTCACTCCATTCACATTTAAACATGGAAAATACTTTTTTTTTTTTTAATTTTTGGGACAAGGTCTCACTTTGTAGTTTAGGCTGTCCCAGAGCTCACTATATAGCCCAGGCAACACTGGAACTCAGCAATCCTCCTACCTCTGCCTCCCAAATGCTGGGATTACAGGGCTGAGCCACCACACCCAGGATTGTGGTGTGTGGTACTGATATCTGGTGAGTGTGAGTCACCCCACCCAGTATTGTATGTGGTTACTGGAGATCAAACAGGGACCCTGTGCTTGCTAAGCAGATGCTGGAACCACTGAACTAAATCTCTGGCCCTGAAAAATACTTTTTAGAATCATACTTATTTGTACAATTAAGAGCATTATAATATGCAAATAAATATTACTAACTGTTCATTCCCTCATGGCTTAGTTTGTGTAATTTAATAAAATGGTTATTTTTTCCAATACTCTGAGCAATAAGAGAATTTCATAGCAGATGTTATTGTCAACATAATAATGGAAGCCTATGTTATACCAGTCCCTATCTTCCATCATTAGTAGAAAAAATATCAGGAAGGACTTGAAGGATGCTAACAGATAATGTTTCAAAGCAAGTATGAAAATTTGTTAGAGAAGGGTCTGTTACACCTAGGGTCTCTGACCCAATAGAGAAGGGGCTGAGACACTTAGGTAGCTTATAGGGCCTAAAAATGATGGTTATAGTAATACTAATTCTCATAAATCTTATGAAAATAATAATTTATATGAGTAATAAGGGCTTTGGTAATTTTTCCAAACCTCTTCTATTTCATCAAAATGGGCACACAAAATAAAAATATGGCATGTGATTTTTAAATTTGGTTTTGAAATCAAAGCAGAAAACTATATAACAAAGACAAACCTACTCAATCATACAAGATAATAGATTCCACTGTATATCACTTAGATTTGTAAGTGTCTGGAAAAATTTGATATAAATATATTAATGACTTCCAGATTTTCCCTTATACCTTTATTTGGGAGAAAAATCAAGTTAAGGATGGTTAACAGAAGTTTAAAAATAACAGCGTAGACTATCCATTTTTATTTACTATGTTAGTTGAAAATAACTATTACTCTAGGATTCAGCACTCCAATGAAGTTCAGTAACACAAAAATTATTTTTTATTTTGGTGTAAGCAAAGCATCAATAAAAATGCAAGGTTCAAAGACTAATTTAGATTTGAGGATTACTTTAGCTAGTCTCAAACTATTTAGATATATTACACATGGGATGACATGTATATTCCGAAGTAATACTCCATCCCAAAATATGACTGGTGTTTTTCACTCGATATAGTCTATGACAGTCTGTAGAACTCTCCAGGGTTCTGAACACAGTATTCAAGCTCTGAGTCCAGAAAGCATTGCTTTAGTTCCAGTTTCATTGGCCAGAGTGAGTCATACATCCCCCACTCCCTGTAAAGGGACGGGAACATTCATGGAGAATAACACAATGTTGGGTGAACACAACTGTCAGTGTTGAATTAACTCTCTGTTACTTACTTCTTTCATGTTGCTTAGACATAATACCCAACACAAAGTTAGAAGGGAAGGGGTTCATTTAGCTCACAGTTTGTAGAAGTTTCTGTCCATAACCAGATGGCTTCAAGGCAAGGATGAAAAACAAGCACCAAAAAGGAGAAACAACATTGCACATACAAGAGAGTAAAGGCAACAAGGGATGCCTATTTTTTCCCCCATCCAGACTTCTATGATTAGAGTGGTACTTAAACAATTGCTCACTGGTAGTGGTTTAGTAAACGTACACCCTTAACCCCAGCATCACACATTCCAGATTTAGCCATCTCTGACCCAATAAGGCTTGGGGGTGGAGCACATCCATAATATTCAAACCATAAGCTCATTAGAATTTTTTTCTTTAACAGGGTCTCACTTTGTAGTTCAGGCTGGCCCTGAGCTCACAGTGTAGACCAGGCAAGTCTCGAACTCAGAAATCCTTCTGCCTCTGCCTCCTGAGTGCTGGGACTACAGGTTTGAGTCACCACACCCAGCACTGTGGTGTGTGGTACTGATTGCTGGTGGTCATGAGTCACTACACCCGGTATTGTATGTGGTCACCAAGGATTGAACCGGGGACCTTACACTTGCTAGGCAGGTGCCGGAACCACTGAGCTAAATCTCCAGCTCTCATTAGCAAATTTTAAACCCAGCTCTAAGAAAGAGCTCACAGTTTCTAATACTCTCTTCCTCAAGGATTATACCCAATAATTTGCATGCAAAACTTTGTGAAGTAGAGTAAGATTTCAAATGCAAAGAAAGAGAAACTTAGACAAAGAGAGCTTAGACAAAGAACTGGAATCATCAATGATGAACTCTGGTTCTGGTCAGTGTTGCCTTCTCTTTTCCTGTTGGTTATTTTCTTCCAAGTCACAGGAAGAGCAGCAATATCCTTCCTTTCCATCTTCTCTTCTCTCTTCCTCCTATCTCAGTTTTTGTCTATTCCTCCCTCCTTTTCCCCCTTAAGATCCATAAAAACCAAAACCACACTCAGTAATTCCTGCTTTCCTGTTAACTCTTTTATTTAAAATTTGCGTTTGCTTCCCTAAGTGGGAAATATAAAAAAGATCTTTAAATTGAACATATTTTCTATTTACATTGTAGAAAATTGGCAGTTTTTTTTTTATTTCCTAAGCCCTATTGCAAATGGCACAGATCACAAAAGAAACACCACTGATTTAACCTAAATGGGGACATTATAATGTTGTTGGAGAAGAAGAGGAAGAAGAAGAAGAAGAAGAGAAAAAGGAAGAGGAAGAACAAGAAGAAGAATGAGGAGGAAGAGCAAAGTTAAGAAGGAGGAGGACAAGAACAGGAAGAAAAGAAGAAAAAGAAAAAAAAGAGCATAGTGGGTTGAATAGTCACTTCACATGATGAGAACAAACTAACTGAAATATTTTAATACTGGCCACATGTTAGCTTGTGAAACTGTTAGCTCTAATTTGAGCCATAGGTTCAAAGTAAGTCAGAATTTTCTGGGTTTTTTTTGGGGGGGGCTGAGGATTTAGTTCAGTGATATCACACCTGCCCCACAAGCACAAGGCCCAAAGTTAGATCCCTATAACCATACACACACACAAAAAAAAAGAATTTTCTGGATTTTTGTTTATTAGTAATTTCCAAAGAAATATTTTATGTGTTTTCAGAACACACAGCAGTTAAGAAACAGCAAAGTAATAGATGGTAGGAAATGCCATTAGTTGCAACTGCTATTATATTTAAAAGGCTAGGATTAGTGTTAATGTAAATAATAGAACTTAATAAACCCTTCAAAAGATGAAATTTTAATGTCATTGAGCACCAGAATGGCTATATCTTTTTAATAAGTGGGTGAACTCAAATTACAATGATTTTGAAATGAATATTCTTCATTTGCTAGATTAGTAAACATCAAAATCTTTAATATACCAAGTTTAGGTAGTATGATCCAGTGAGAACTCACAACCCTAATTATGGGAGTCTTGAGTGTTTAGTTATTTTGGGAAGTTTGATTTATTTAAGTAAATTAACATTTTTCACTTTTGACACCTACCAATTCCACTTCTGAGTATAAGTTGAAATTATTACAGGAGGCCGGAGATTTAGCTCAGTGGTTCCAGCGCCTGCCTTGCAAGCTCAAGGTCTGAGTTTGATCCCCAGTAACCACATACAATGTCGGGCGTGGTGACACACACCCACCAGCAATCAATACCACATATCACAGTGCCCTGTGTGGTGGCTCATGTCTGCAATCTCAGCACTTGGGAGGCAGAGGCAGGAGGATTGCTGAGTTCCAGGCTTGCCTGGGCTACATAGTGAGCTCAGGGCCAGCCTGAACTGCAAAGCAGAACCCTGTCTCAAAAAAAAAATTATTACAAGTTTGCATTAGAATTGTAGAAACAACTCAATATCAGTCTAAACTCAGGTGGATACATAAGTCTTAATATATTCATACAGTGGCATTTGTACAGCAAATAAATGAACAAATGATGTCTGTGTAATAACCTTTGTGTTTCAAACACAGTGTTGAGTAAATCTCAGATAGATACTTCGAATATGATTCTGCCTCTGTAAAGTTTAAAACCAAGTAAAACTAAATTATGTTGCCCATGGATATGGGAATAGATGAGATGTCTAGGAGTGACAAAGAATGATTGTCACAATCATCACTACAGTGGTTACCTGGAATAGAGAGGCAGATCCTAATTAGGGCGGGGGGAGTAGGTTAGAGACTAAAGAGGGATGGAGCTTCTATTGTCGTGTCATCGTCTAGGTGATGTTTCATGAGTAAAACACAGCTTTATAATTTTATCCTTTAAACCTCTCACTATTAAAAAAAGTTATAGAAGAGCTAGAGTGTAAAAGAGAATATAGTAGTTAGTTTCCAAAAATGCCCTTCCAAAGAACTGTGCCTCTAGGCCACCCCTCATCTTGGATCTGGCCTGCTATTGACTCCCAGAATATGGATAAGTTGTTGCTGAATAACTTTCCATTAGGTCACAAGAAAGCATGTGGAGTTTCACTTGTTTGTTGGACTCTCAGTCTGAGGAAACTACCTTATATGAAACATTATTGCCAGGCGTGGTGGCTCACACCTGTAATCCCAGCACTCGGGAGGCAGAGACAAGAGGATTGCTGAGTTCGAGGCTTGCCTGGACTACATAGTGAGCTCAGAGCCAGCCTGAACTACAAAGCAAGACCCTGTGTCAAAAAAAAAAAAAAAAAAAGAAATATTATTACTCTAAGGCCTCTGCACTGTAAGGAAGTCCAGTGTAGCTACATGGAGAAGTTTCATGGAGAAACAAATGCTCAAATAACTTGAAAATCTCCAACTATCCCAACCTAAGAACCAGATTTGTGAATGAATTCTTCATGTAACTGTAGTTCCAGATTTTGAAAAAAAAATGTATGCAACAGAATACCAGCTATCAACTGAAACAAGTCATTCTCCCCAGAAAAGCTGGTACAAGTTAAAACTGAAACCACTAAAGTTTTATGATGGCAAAAGATAACTAAAACAGAAAAGAACTGGAACAAGTTGATCAAGTGGGAAATTTATAAGTAATCAATACCACAGAGATTAGCTGTTATATTTGACTAACAAAAATTCAATACTTCTAAAATGGTGCATCTATGTATTACAGCAAACATTTTCCTTTTTTGAGAACCACATTTAATACATAAACATCTTTACCTAGATATCTTTTCGGATGTTTTAATATGCTTTATCCCAAATGAGCAAATTCCTTTCTCCTGAAATTGGCTCTTTCTGTTGAATCACTATTCTTCTTAGTATCTGACTAATTTTTTTTTTTTTTTTTTGATTTTTGAGACAGGGTCTCGCTTTAGTAGTTCAGGCTGGCCCTGAGCTCACTATGGTGCCCAGGCAAGCCGCTGCGAACTCAGCAATCCTCCTGTCTCTGCCTCCCGAGTGCTGGGATTACAGGCATGAGCCACCACGTCCGGCATTGTGGTATGCGGTGTTGATTGTTGGTGGGCGTGTCTCCACGCCCAGCATTATATGTGGTTACCGGGGATCGAACTCAGGTGCTTGCTCTTGCGAGGCTGGCGCCGGAACCACTGAGCTAACCCTCCGGCCCCAGTATCTGACTAATCTTGACACATACTGATGCTCCAGATTCATTTAATAAGATGTAAATTCTAGCTTCCTTCTGTCCATTTATTTAACCATTCATAAATTCTTTCACAAATATTCAGCCTGCTTTAAGTTCCATGTACTAACTAGGTTCATAGTGATCAAAGTAGCCGTGGTCCCTGCTTGAGATTCTAGTTTAGTGCCTGGATGGGCTTGCAACCGTCTCTCCCACTTCAGTTTCACTATCTTCTTCCTCTTGTAAGCCTTTATTACTTCTCATATGAACTACAGCTTCCCTAACTATGAAACATGGTGTTTTTGTCTCTCCTTTTTACTGGCTTGAACTCTGATGACCAGACTTTTATTTTAGGCAAAAGTGATTCACATTGGATTGATCTTTTTCATCCTCCCAGAATGATATTACAACATTTACAATGGCAGTACCTCTATTTATTGCTTCCTAACCTTCATTCAAGACATATTTCACATGTTACTTTTTCTGTGAAACTTTTACAATGTGTGGAATATCCTTTGTTCATTTTGAAACCATTGTGTTGGGGGTGGGACACTA
>PVIC010040508.1:0-10573 GCA_004025085.1 Thryonomys swinderianus
TCTGATTCTGACAAATGCATCACAAAGGAGAAATAGTGTAAATGGAAACCGCATGTTGTTTAACCTGCTGAGCAGCAAAACTTAACACAGGCCACTCAGGCAGTGTGTCTGGGGGGTACAGCCTTGAAAATCAACCAATACTTGATTTTAAAAAAATGATCAGTAAAAATGCATCTGAGCTGAGTAAGTGGAAGGCTTATTTTCTTGACTGTGTAAATAACACAATTATTTACATAACTTTATGTTGAATTAAGAAATGTGGCCGATGAATGAATGAAAGAAGATGGGAAATGAGCATGGGTGTGGGCAGACGCTATAAAACCGGATTGTGAGCTGTACGAAAAATGGACCAATAAATAATTTAAATTTAAAAAAAAAACTGGAATAAAGGAATGAAGCCTTCGTGCACCGGGGTGTCTGTAACTGAACCGAACTGCCCTGATCCGGTTCCCCAGTTCCTGAATGATAAGCGCACCCTGAGGACCGTCCCTCGGCTGTTCCCCGATTGTCCCTGCCCCGCCGGGGGGGGGCAGCCCCTCGGGACGGCCGGCCACGTCCGGCTGCTGAACCGGAAGGACCAGTTCAGGAATGAGTGTGAAGTTGACAGACAGAGACTTGCACCGTCGTCATGGTAGTCGGGAAATTTGCTTCCACTCCCCAAAGTCAAACACAGAGTTACTAATTTAAATCTAAGATCTGTGTCCGCTTTGCTTTCTGCCGAGGACAGTGACTGAAGGAAACCAGACCCACCGGTTTGATCAGCAGCCTCCAAGCCAGGGAGCGCAGCGGCTCCGGACTGTGCGCTGGGTTCTTCCCTACACCCGAGGCTGCTCCTCGTCACCGTGGCATCTTTGGGGCTTTGTCAGTGACGCTACGGAGTGTTTCCCACTCATTCTGCAACGTGTACGAGCCCAGCACCGAGATCCGAGGCCACTGTGTCAGGTTCGAATCCAGGATGCAAACCGGCCTCATGGAGAATTCAGGCCAGTTACTAATCTCTTCAAGTTACACATTATTTTCATCTCTGAAATATAAAATGATGGCGAGCAAGAGAATAAGAAACGCAGCAAAGCAAAGTTCTTATTTCAAAATTTTCATGCATTTCAAATAGTACTGCAGGTTATTTTCTAAAGGCTCCAGTGAAAATATACAAATTCATTTTTTCTGAAATCAATGATCTTACTGGATTTTCTCTGCAGAATGTCACAGTCTGCACCTCTCTCATCCCGAAGGGATAAGCCCAGCCAGGCAGGGGTTGCTAATATCCGTAGAAACAAATCCTATGCTTAAATGTTCAGTGCGGTTGTGGTTTCTATGGCTCAAGATGCAATAGCAAAAATGGAATGAATTTTTTTTCCGTTGTTCACAATTTCACCGATAGAAAATGCATTCTTATTGTTGATCTTAGCAACTTCAGTTTTTTGTTTCCTTATTAGTCAAAAATCTTCCCATTTTCATTTTTGGAAAGACCTTTACAGTATTTCTTTTGGATGCCTGAGCCATCAGAGTCACAAGTTTAGCCCTTTGGCATCATTGTTACCCGAGTAACCATCACTTGATCATGGATACAGACCCAGGTCAGGTTTTGTGGCCCCTGACTTGACAATCAAGATGCTCTTACGCACTGACGGGAAGATGGCACATTACAGCACGGACTGCTGAACCAAACGATGGTCCTGGTGCTGAGTGGAGATGGAACTGGACGGCGGGAATCGGATGGCGCGAAATTCAATCCCACTCCTCCGGAGGGCGTGGAGTTTAAAATGTTGAAAATAATATTGATATTTTCCACGTAATTGAGAAGGTCACAGTTGATCATTAAATACTGAAACTGTAGAAGGCCAAGCTGTGTGTGGGGACTAGTGTGGAGTGAAATGGAAACAGTATCTGTAGATAGTGACAGATGATGACAGATGGGTAAACCCTGTGTGTGTGTGTGTGCACGCACGTGCACGTGTGCACGCATGTGTGTGTGTGGTGATTTTTACTGCCTCCTGACTTCCACAGTGTGAGCACAATGGACAAGACTTTCATGGGAGTCAGCATTAGGCAATATTAAGTTTGGATATAAAGTACACTTACTTCATTTTTATCCAACAAGCAGACTGACACTATTTTTCCTGCAGCACATTTTCCAAGGAATTGAAACTATCGAAGCAAATGATCTGCATCGAGCAGTCTGTGTAGTTTAATTTGCAGTAACTAAGCAGGGAGGAAACATGTTATCTCTGGCAGGTAGGAAATGAACATGGCTCGACTCCATGCAGACTGTATGACCCCAGAACTCTGCTTTACAACATGTTTTCAGTACTTTACCACTCACACTCTCATAAAAGCAACAGAGAACATGAACTTCAACTCCATCAATAACCTCTAAATAAGTTGGAAAAACAAAAAAGCAGGTGTTTGGTCTGCTCACAGCATAAGATAAATTAAAAATTTCCCTTAATTTATAAGTATTACTTTCATCTCTCTAGATTTACTAATTTAATCTTCTTTGTCTCAACAGCTAGGGATACATCACAAATTGCAAAGACACAATGAAATTCTCATCAAGCTGGGGATATTAAAAGAAGAGGTAGACCATAGATAACATTCAAATACATGTGATAAATCATTTTGACTTCTTATCATTCAAAAATGCAGGCCTTGCACTACTGAACAGTTTACGGTTTTCTCCAATGGCAGATAAGTATAATTATAGGTTTTGGTGAAAATACTCTGGAGGTTCAGTGATAGACACTGTTGTTAAAAGGTGCCTAAGAAAGAGTACCTGTCCCCAAGTAAGCAAGGCCTGGACTGCAGGTTCAGGGATAGCACAAATTCTGAGAAACAGTGGCGCGGTTGGAAGAGCAGCCAAGCCAGAAGGCCGGAGGAGGAAGGCACAGGGGCCACTCACTGAGAGGAGCTGTTTCAACCACATCATCAATGAAAACCGGCCTGGTGCACATGGCGGGAGAGTCTGGGGCATGGATCCGTGCCGTCCCAGAGGCAGCAAGCACAGTGGTGATGCACAGAGTCATCCCACAGTCTGGAGGCAGAGGTAGGAGGCTTGCAAATTAAAGCCAAGCAACCTTATGACTTAGGGAGACCCTTACTCTAAAGAAAAATAAAAACAGGGCTGGAAATTTAGCTCAGTGGTTCCAGCGTCTGCCTAGCAAGCCAAAGGTCCCTGGTAGGATCTCTGGTAACCACATACCACAGTGCCGGGTGTGGTGGCTCACGCCTGTCATCCCAGCACTCGGGAGGCAGAGACAGGAGGATTGCTAGTTCAAGGCTTGCCTGGGCTACAGAGTGAGCTCAGAGACAGCCTGAACTACAAAGCGAGACCCTGTCTCAAAATAATAATAATAATAATAATAATAATAATAATAATAATAAACACTTCTAACTCTTCATCTCTTCATTTGTATGTCTGGGGAATTTCATGATTTTCTTTTCTAGATATTTTTTAATACATTATAGATGGTTTTATTATACTACCGTACTTAAGAAATCAAAAAATAATTTCTGCTTTAATTGGGCATGGTGGCTCATTTTTAACTTCTATTTCCCACCTTATTTTATTTCCCTGGCTTAAAAGACCAGTGTTCAACTCCGTTATTGTTAGAAATTGGTTATTTAGTTTCCTCGGTGAGTATGAACATTTTGAAACAGGATTCTACGAGGCAGTAAAGAGGTTGGCTCAAGATGGATCAGAAGCCTACAAGGGAGTCCGCTGAATCAGAGTCATCCAGGAATCTCACCAAAAAAAAAAAAAATCTGTCACACACACACCTGGCAGCCACCACTCCTCCCTAGTATGACCAGCAGGTCATGGGCTCAAGTGAGCGTAGGCCCTACATGGACGCCACAGGGGCGGTTCATGCACTGTGCCCGAAATTTGTGCAATCTACCACAGACGAGAGATTATGTCACTGGCCCAGTGGCCCCCAACTCCTTTTAAGTCCTTCGAAAGACCCTGGACAAAGCTTTTGTGGCCACTGTGGGGTGTGACCCTGGCATTCTGATAGCACAGCCACATTCACTCTCCCGTGTCTGGTGTGTTTCACGTGACAGCATGACTTTCTCTTACCCTGGTCCGTGTGTTGGCTTTTATGACACCACATGCTCTCTTGGTTATGGCTTCGTAGCATGTTTTAAAGTCAGATGTAATATGTTAGTCTTTCTTTTTTTTCTTTTTCTCTTTTGTGATCCAGAAGACATTGTATAGTTTAGATATTTTGTAATTCCATATGGTTTAAAAATGTTTCCAGTTTTGGTGAGAAATAGACTGAATCTAAAGATCACTTCCAGTAATATAATCGTTGTTTCCTTTGTCGTGAGAACTTATAAATATGGGGTTAGGGCTGCTTGGCATATAAGAAGGATGAGGTTTCTTTCTGATCTTATAAACTCATCACCTTTGCGATCTCAGATTAGCTGTGATGCACATCCAGGCTCTGTGTTTACTCAGTTGGCTTCCGTTCTTTTCTACATCCAGGAGAAGAACGTCTACTTGAAGGTGGATCTTCTTAATATTTTTTTCTCAATACCTTAACAAGTTTCTATTACAAATAAAAATATAAATGAAAGGATGCTGTCATCAACACTAGTTCTGCTAATGCCACCGGTTTTCTACTTTTGGTCATTCTCTGGGGATGGAGCTATAAAGCTTTTTAGAGTCTTTATAATAAAAGAAGTCAGAGATCAGCCAGAGGCAGGGTCTGGAATCTCACTTGTGCAAAGCAGCACTCGTCAAAATTATACCTTATAATGCCACTAAGGTGCTATGGGTACCACACTCAGCAAAACACACATATTCTCTGAAAGTAGAATTTTTGCAAAGGTATGATAAATCCTAAGCCCCCAGCACTCTTCCATCTAATTGTCATGAGAATTAAACACTACCAGCTCTGCATAACACCTGTTAGTTATTCTCCAAGTATTGGTTGAATAAATCCTGGTTCTTTAAGTGACATGAGTGATACATATAAAGTACAACTAATTTTCTTATTTTCCTATTAACTAAGTCCCCCAAATTAAGGGATCCTTCATCATCCTAGAATTCTGTTATAGCCTAACCATGTTGCTATTAAGAGTTCTCTCACTGGGCCGGAGGGTTAGCTCAGTGGTTCCGGCGCCTGCCTTGCAAGCGCAAGGACCTGAGTTCGATCCCCGGTTACCACATATAATGCTGGGCGTGGTGGCTCACGCCTGTAATCCCAGCACTCGGGAGGCAGAGATGGGAGGATTGCTGAGTTCACGGCGGCTTGCCTGGGCACCATAGTGAGCTCAGGGCCAGCCTGAACTACAAAGTGAGACCCTGTCTCCAAAAAGCAAAAAAAAAAAAAAAAAAAAAGAGTTCTCTCACTACTTAACACTATTCTAAATGGTGAGTTAGGTAAGAACATAGGTTTTGCACTCAGATTGCCTGTGTTTTAAGGAATAAACTTCTCTGTTCTTCAGGTCCTTATGGCCAAAAAATAATGCCAACATCTGCCTGTTTTATGCATTTTTGCCTCGAGGGTAATAGCAAGATAATATATGCACTATGTTTAGTAAATATTGACAAAAAAACATTCGGTACCTGTTGGCTACCTATGAGAAGGGCATTTATATTCAAAAGTTTATATCAAAGGAATCAGGCAGCATAAAGCAACCCTCGGCAAAGGTGGTGCGTTAAGTCCTGATACAGTGTGTTTGCACTTCAGAATAATTTTTAAAATGAAGTAGATAAGATGTGCAGATTTCTCTGAGACAGGGCAGTGAAGGTGCGTAAAATAGGTAAGAAAAGATGGAAAAGAGCAATGATATCCTGCTTCACGCGGTAAGTGAATTTGAACCCAGGATCGATGAAGTGACATTTTCCACGTGGAGAGCTTTTAAGATTCTACACAGGTCACACACACTGACTTCTCCCCTCTGAGCTAGGTGACAGTGCGTTCTTAAGCATCCCTGAACTCCAGTCTGATGAATGCGGAAAGATAAAATGGGCTCAAGGGTGTCTTGTAAAGGATGTGATAAAGCTAGAATATGCACACCAAATTATTGGAGAATAAAATTTACATGGCCACTTACTCTGCTTTGGCTTTCCACTTGCTCTGAAATCATATTGAAATTTTTAGCTTTCCAGCGGAAGAGTCTTTTTACAGAAAATACAGTCACTGTAAACTTGAATCTCTATTATTTCACTTTTACTACAACTGGTCTGAATGTGAAAAATCATACTCTTTCAGTCCACTGCTTGAAATGGAGCTTTAAATACAGCTAATGCAGTTACAGGTTATTTTGAAATTAGTGAGACAGTCGGAAAGAAATCACTCGTTTTCTCCTTTGCCGTTTCCACAGCAGCCCCAAAGGGGAGGTGGCCCGTCGGCCCCGTTCTGCGGAGCGTCCTAGGGGGTCAGAGCTGCAGGTTCTGCGCGCCACAAGTAGCAGTAACTTCTCACAGCCTGAGCAGAAGCTCAGTTGTGTGCTTTTCTTCTGCTGCTTCTTTGCACATCAAGTGTGCAGCGGGGATGCTTTAGCATAAGGACTCGTTCTCTTTTAGTTTCTGTCTTACCCGAGCATGAAAGTTTAATGACTTCGACTTCCGTTGTGCCCGTAGGACCGCAGCCTACTGCCTTGTAGGGAGTGGCAGTATCCTCAGGGCTTTTTTGTTCATCGCTCGATGGCTTCCAGGAGTTGTTTGTAACCACTTTGTATTAGTTATATCTTACTCTAGATTCCTGTCTTCGTGGGGGAGGAGACACCCACATCCCTGACCACACACAGGATGCTTTTTCCCTAAATGTATCCGCCTTAGCTCTGATTCGTGGCTCTAGACGAATTAAAAAGTTCCATCTCGCTCAGAGCGCTCTGTCCATCCACAGCCTGAACTGTGTTTATCTTCTCGAGCGCACCGAGTGACATCGCTTTCTATGCTTTACTACCAGGGCGAACTCACAGCAAGCTAATCTGTGCCAGTCTCTGAGAGTCAGCCTCTCAGTACTTCCAGGGCGGGCTCATACCTTACACACCTGCGCCCCACATGGCGGGCAGGTAGTTCCTCTTCCCGAGTCACAAACCCAGGCAGCCCAAGTGCTCACATCACAAAGGGCCTCTTGGGATCTGAGCAAAATTCACCTTGAGAAACAGAAGCAAAGAGTTCTAGCGAGGGCGGGGCTCGAACTGCCGCCTGTGATCGCTCTCTGTCTTGGTGGTGAGTCTGGGTGCTGATGACTGTGTTGACTGGGCACAGGACTGCCCCCTGCCCCTCCAGCGGGGCCTGCCAGGATGACGTCACTGCGCAACTTGATCCTATTTTGCCCCCAGGGATGACTGCGTGAGTTACTTCTCTTCTCCCTCCTTTGGACTGACTTCGTGTAATGCTTTGCTCACGCAGAGAATGTGTCTGGAGAGGGGTGAAGGCACAGACAAGCAGAGTGCTGAAGGAGCGGCTGGGCAGACTGGGGTCCTTGCCACCCGGGCTCCGTGTTCTCAAGCAAGCAGCACTTGGGGTGAGCCCAGCTTCCTAGGCCGCTGTGGGCCTGACATAACACACAAAACCAGAGATGATTGTGACTGTGATTTTAAAAATCAGCTCTTATACATGAAAAGGCACTTATCTTTCATTTTCGGTATCAAAAGCAGCATTTTTAAATGTTGCTTTTATGTAGTAGCAGTGAGGTATACGAAGTAAAAACCCAAGAAAGCATGACACGAGTGTGTCTGATCAATCATTAAAAATCACAAAGTTGCCGGGCGTGGTGGCTCACGCCTGTCATCCCAGCCCTCGGGAGGCAGAGGCAGGAGGATTGCTGAGTTCCAGGCTTGCCTGGGCTACATAGTGAGCTCAGAGCCAGCCTGAACTACAAAGAGAGACCCTGTCTCAAAAAAAAAAAAAATCACAAAGTGATTATATTTTTTCTGAGACAGCTGATGTCAATGCATGGAATTGATTGCACATTTGTTTGAAGTCAGTATTTGAATCAAAGCTCTAATTTAATACTCAGGGATGAACCAGCTTAATAAAATACTATCAAAATTACCTGGAAACTACTTGCATTTTGTGCACCACACTATTGTGCCCTTCAGCGAGAGTGATCATTTTCCACGTGACTATCACTCTGTGCCCTTTCAGCAGGCTTTGATGTCCAGCTCTGGAGATTGAACCCAGAAACTTTATGCTGAACTACACACATCCCCGGCTTCAAACTCTTTTACTTTTTAAATTTTATTTTGAGACAAGCTTCCAAGTTGCCAATGTTAGGCTCAAGCTGAAGATTCTTTTGCCTCAGTTCCCAAGAGTTCTAGGTGCTCCAACATTGGCTACCACAACCTGCTGTTAGGATGCACACATTTTCATCTTTATATGCAAGACAACCGATGTGTAAATGTATCAAAATACCACACTCTACTGCACAACATGCACAGTTATCACCCATCGGTACAAACCTATCTGTGTGTCTATGTTAAAAAAAAAAAGTGCTGGAAACGAGTATAATGTTCTAGAATAGAAAAAAAGTAAAAGGTTATCTCTCTGGATTCTTTCTCCTTCTAATGCTTCATGTTCAGGGTCATGTTCTGCCATATACACCCAGACACCCCCCCACACACACACACACACATGCACACCAATTTATCTATCGGTTTTTAAAGGAGATCAAAATGCTGATAGAACTTTCAAATGATGTTTAGGAATCTAAAAACCCCATGGCTTTGAATAAAGCACAGCGCTGTTCCAAAGGCAGCATCAGGTCAGCAGTTTCCTTAAACTTTCAATTGTAGACACTTCAGTTATTCTTACTTTTTTTAGTGTTAGACATAAAATTAATGTTAGGTGCAATGGCTGTTGCAGTGAACTTAATTTGTATCTCTTGGCTATAAGTACATAGTCCTTTTCTAGTTTCCCAACAGATGAATTCTTTCATAAAGAATTCCCCCATGATAATAGATTCTTTCACAAACTGGAAATTGCTTTCCTTTTGCTTCAGTGATCATGTCCACTTGTGCATTCATTTACACTTTGTTTGAATCAGATCTCTGCTGTTGCTTTAATAGGTTTATTAAAGTGTACGTTCCATACTATAAAGCTCACACATGCAAAGATCTGCATTTCCATATTTTTATCTTTGCAGCAGTTCTTCTATATTAGAAAGACCTCACATGAATGTAAAATTAAAACACAGCATCATCATTCCATTTGAAATGTATTTGGACACAAAAGTTGCAAATTATCCATCCACACCCTTCTGGCCATGGAATGCCATCAGAAATATACTTTCTTCCCTTTGACAGAAGCTTTCAAGGTCTGATGACTAACTCCTCTTCTGAGGATTTTCGGTTGCTAATTTATAGTTGCTGGATTGGACCATGCCACTGTTGGCCTGTTTTGTCTTCCACTCTTGTCAGGGTCATCCGCGCTTAGCCATGAAAGCTCTGTTGCTTCCACTCCATGGAGATGGATGTGTTCAGATGTGTGGAACAGTGGACAGGGCTGGTATTTCCCACCTTTTATTTGCCATGGCTTGAAGTCCTATAACTGCTGTGCTCACAGGGATCCTTCTTGGTGGTAGTTCTTCAAGGAGGTCAACAGAGAATCTTGCCAGAGAACATTTCTATTCAATCGTCAGACTTGAATTTCCTTATTGGTTACTGAGGGGCTTGCTGTTCCCTGATATAACTGGGAAAAAAATAAACAAAGCTCTAGTCTCTTTTGCCTATAATTACTTGGATGGATTACTCCAGCACGTAGAAGAAGAAGAGCTACAGCACTGTCAAAACCTGATGTTCCCCAGTAGTCGATTTCCCAAACAAGAATAGGAGCACCGTCAATTTTTTGAAATACCTTGGAGTTTGTATTTGACCTGTGTTTTGCAGAAGATGATTCTTTTCTCTAAAAACATTTTATTTCTCAGCAGTGGAAAAAGAACAGGCAATTTCTCATAAATATACCATTAGCTGCAATGTAACCTATAACAAGTTATTTCTTCCTTTAATTACACTGGTGCCCAAACCTGGACACAATTTACAATCACTGTGGTCATTGCATCAGTGTTCTTAGTCCTTTACTTTAATACCGTGTATGCCTTTGAAGTCGCGTGCATGGTTGCCCTATGAAAAATACTAACTGCAACTGTTAATTGTGTTTTCTTCAGTTCAAAACTAATCGCCATTTCTTTATGGCAAAAGCCAAGTAACTTAAACATTTCATGAGGTAGAATAGTGTAGAGGCCTATCTTTGAATCCCTACATCATTTGGCAACTCTGTGTTTTAATAGTTTTTATATGTCTATTCCAGACAGTTTTTTGATGAAATTCCACTCTGCCCTCCAAGGTACTGAGAGTTATCTCAGTACATGCCTTAACTCTGAGAATCAGTATGCCAAAGACATATTTTCTAAATGCCCTCAGTATCATTTCAAGTCTATTTTCTTACTTCAGCTTTCTTTTTTGTTAAAATAAATATTTTATAAACGCCATGCTCTGTGTATGCTATTGACTTGATATTAAATAAACTTAGATCTTTTACAAAAGGCAAAAGGAGCAAGAGGTGTGGTGAGCTGGAAGAGAACCGAAGGGAAGGGATGAAAGAAAAAAGGATTAGGAT